>PISX010008837.1:0-79348 GCA_004024625.1 Mellivora capensis | reverse complement strand
GATAAAGAAGATGTGGTATATATACACAATGGAATACTACGCAGCCATCAAAAGAAATGAAATCTTGCCATTCGCAACGACGTGGATGGAACTAGAGGGTATCATGCTTAGTGAAATAAGTCAATCAGAGAAAGACAACTATCATATGATATCCCTGATATGAGGAAGTGGAGAGGCAATATGGGGGACTAGGGGGGCAAAAAAAGAAGAAAAGAAACAAGATGGGATTGGGAGGGAGACAAACCATAAGTGACTCTTAATCTCACAAAACAAACTGAGGGTTGCTGGGGGGAGGGGGGAGGGAAAGGTGGGTGGGGTAATGGACATTGGGGAGGGTATGTGCTATGGTTAGTGCTGTGAAGTGTGTAAACCTGGTGATTCACAGACCTGTACCCCTGGGGATAAAAATATGTTTATATAAAAAATTAAAATTTAAAAAAAATTAAAAATAGATCTACCCCATGCCCCAGTCGTCACACTACTGAGTATTTACCCAAAGAATATGAGAACACTAAGCAAAAGGATATATACAGCCCTATGTTTGTGGCAGCATTATTTACAATAGCCAAATTATGGAAACAGTCCCAGTGTCCCCTGATAGATGAATGGAGAAAGAAGAGATGGTACATGATGGGCTATTACTCAGCTGTAAAAGAGAATGAAATCTTGCCATTTGCAATAACATGGAGCAATCTAGAGGGTATAATGCTAAGGGAATTAAGTCAGTCAGAGAAAGACAAACACCATATGATTTCACTCATATGTGGAATTTAAGAAACAAAACAAATGAACAAAGGGAAAAAAGTTGACAAACCAAGAAATAGACTCTTAACTAGAGAAAACAAACTCGTTACCAGAGGGATGGTAGGTGGGAGGATGGGTAAAAGAGGCGAGGGGCATTACAAGTACCTATCTTCCTGAGCACTGATATATGGAGCAGTTGAATCACTGTATTGTACACCTGAAACTAATACAACCCTCTGTCAGCTCCACTGGAATGAAAATACAATAAAACAAGTTTTTAAAAAATGGATGGTGGACATCGGTTGCCATGTAAAGCTGCCTGGCTGCTTTTCCCAGCTGCATACTACTCTCCTGCATGGCCCCAGCATCATCTGCGGCCCCCTCCCATTTAGGTGGTTCCCAATTTGTCATGCCCACACACAATTCCGTAATTAGCTTCACAGTGTATGTATTTGGGGACACTTGTTGGAGTACTTTTGCAGAGCTGATTCTGCAAGTCAAAGGGTAGACCCTTTGGGAGGGCTCAGAGAACCCACACTTTGACGTTTTCACTTGAAGTAACTGTGCTGACCTTCCTCGCCCCTTCTTTACCAGCAACGCCTCGGGGCAGACAATAGTGCAGAAGCCCAAGACTGCGGCAGTCTAGAAGGTGCAGAGCTGGTAGTGGGACCAGAATAGAGCCCGTTGCGTAAGAGGGTTATCTGGCATGCTCTGCAGAGTGACTCAGCCCTCACATCATGTGCCTCTCTCCCTGTCAAACTCGGTGTTCCTGCCGACTCCAGGCATCTGTGTGGATAATGAAACTTTTGACAACGGCAGCCTAGGGTTGCTCTAAATATACCAAGGAGGTCACGTCAGAGTTAGTGAGCAGTCATAAATAACTTCTTAATGAATACAAACAAGAGGACGCCAAAACTCCCGTTCTGCAATAAGGTCAGACTCATTCTCCACTTGGAAGACAGAATATTGATCCCTCCTCAGCCAGGCGAGGCTCTGGCCCGCCCAAGGCACACTTCTACCCAGGGGGCTGCTCACAACCCAGCCTCTCTCCGCTCCCACAGTCCCAGTCTATGCATCTCAACTCCAACTTCTGGGAAAATGCTGGAACAAATCCCAACTTTCAGAGTGATCTTCAGCTTCGAGACAATATTTTCAGGAGTCCAGTTGTATTTCCTGAACATTCATGGACAAATTCCTAATGCATCCAATTTTCTAGACCGACTACAATTCACCTGTTACATTTGGATCTGGGCTACGCTATAGTTTTCCTAAATCGAGACGTTTCTTATGTTTAAAGGTCTCCCTGGTGTTCCAAAGCAAAACTGGTTTCCTATAAAAACTTGGCATCACTATCATTAATTAACAGAAAGCAGAATGCCTCTGTGTGTTTACCTTCACCAAGTGTATCCATGCAACACATTTCTTTCCCAGAGGCACAGTTTATTCCTATAGACCCCAAATTAAGAATGTATTAAAAAAAATAAATGCATGTCTTTCACCAGCAGGGAAGTTTTGAGAAGTAGACTAATATATTTCATGAACAGACATCAGACACAGGGGTGTGAAAATTAAACAGAGCCTCTCACCATGAGAAAGTAAATTATGTTAAATCATTCACTTTATCTGAAGCTACTTTGCTGTGGCTTGATCCAGTTTGCCCGACAATGGGCCAGCCAGTCACTAGCTGTCTGTTGGCCAGCTTTCTGTCTGATCCAACTGATTAGCGACACAAGGTACCGGTGTGTGCGCCCATATGCACCCAGGCACGTGTGATTTTATTAGTAGTTTTAACAATAAGTACTCCCAGGACTTTGGAGCTTGAAGTCAGAATTCTTTGAAAGACTGGTGCTGGAAAAGAACACTGTAACAAGGGTTCTCCACGTGGTTTCTTTTCAGTTGGCATAATTCGAGTCATTGTTCATTGAAATCCGGGAACCATATTGGAGTATTAGTTAATTTCTACATACATGAGAGGATTTCACGGCATAACGACTTCTGGGTACACCCCTGAAGGCTGGAGCCACATTTTATATTTTTGCCTCTGTGATTTTTATAACAAGGTGAGGGATAATGCTGAACATTAGACACTTGATAAACACTTGCCGACTTTAATTAGAGATGATATCTTCCCTCCACTATTTATGTCCTGTGATTGAGAACATAAAATATTTGAATTCAAAAATCCTCCTCAGAACCCTTCAGGCTGTCACCCAGAAGACGCAGGAAGCACGGTGGGACTCGCAGTTGAAGGAAATGGCCTCGTTGGCAGTTCTCTTTTCTTCTCCCCTTCTGTTGAAGTCCAGACCCGAGCCCAGCGGAGCAATGCCATGTGTTCTGGGAGCGCTGAGTAACATCAATTCTATTAAACTGAAAATGGGACAGAGCCCAGACTTAGGCAGGCAGGCGGCTTGCTGGGGCCTTGGCAGCAAAGGGCAGGCAGGAATGGGCAGCGTGAGGCAGAGTCAAAGCCAGGCCAGCTGCGAACTTGAGGTTTCTGAGTCCAGTCTGACAGGTGCTCCCGCCCAGGCCGGTACGGAGGCCACAGGGCCTACAAGATCCACTCTTGCCCTCTCTCTTCCTGCCAGAGCCCTGACTGCCCAGAGGGCTCACCAGCCATGTGCTTCAGCTCCATGCACTTCTAGCTGGGCACCTCGGCCATCCGTTTTTTTGGTAGCTACCCCTCACCTCCAGTGATGATGTTTCTTCTTCCTCCTCATTTCAAGATGCTCCAACTGCTTTTCTAGCATCGTGAGCATCATGACCCCTCAAGCTTATCTTCAGGACTTACTCTATGGGAGTAGAGTAAGGGATCTACTCCCTTGATGGGCTGCCTGCTGCCCCCACAGGCAACAGCAGGCAGCCCATCATCCCAAGCTTATCCTTTGCCCTTGGCTTTGGGCTTAGAAAGGCTCAGACTTAGGCTCAAGGTGCAGCTGTCAAAGGGATTGTGAAGTCAGCCCTGGTTCAGAGCTTGTGGATACACAGAGCTTCAGCCCAAAGGAAAGAGCCCAGTAGCAAGAGATTTGTAGGGCAGCCTCCGTTGTGACAGCAGGTGGGAGGGGGCTGGTGGGAATGGTAGGAGAGGCAAGAGCTCTTGGGGCCAATGCCAAGACTGGCATTCGTAGCTATGTCACCGGACACCCAGGCTGGGAATTGTGAACTAATCCTCAAGGTGAGGCTCACCTCAAGGTGAGGCCAGAATTGCTTGTGGAAAGGAAGTGGACATGAGGTTTGAATTGGGTCCATTTAAAGCCAACTTTAAGGAGTTCAGGAGGATGAAGCTAGAAGAGAGAAAAGATACATACAAGAAGGGAGTGATATGGATACTTCTTGGAGGAGACACAGACTCGAAAAATGACTATTTATAGTCTAGGAAGACAAACAGAGAAAGATCTTTTACTTCCACTAAAAAGAATTGCATCTGAGAGAAATTTTAGGAAGAAATAAAGGAGGCATAGTTAACAATTTTAGGTTTTCCAAACTAAAGAGAAAATGGTTATAAGAGTAGCAATAAATTTACTCACAAACCAGGAACATTTCCTTTCAGGGTGGTCTGCACCTTGCTTAAGGAAAAAGAATAAATTTCCATTTCAGAACTCACAAGTTCCAAGTTAAATGACTACCTCCTCAATAGAGGAGGCCATTCAAAGTCAACGTTCAGACTTCAAGGGGCCTGCTGGTTATAAGGTCACATCTGAACCTACACACCTGGATCCCAAGGCATCCTCCCAAAAGTATATGTCGGCGAGTTCATTCTCACCACTGCGTCATCCAACGTGTCCCTCGAAGTCAAGGCAAGTACCAGGGCAGCAAATCCTTAAACATATGCTTCAAACCTGGATAATTGCCCAGAAGTAAAATACATCCAAAGATCCGATATTCTGACATTTAATAAAAGTTTGAATTATATTTGCAGTCTGCTGTGATTTAATTTTCTTGAGTTCAATATTTAATAAAACAATAGAAAATTATTACAAGTATCTTGTGCAATTCAGAAAATCCTGGATAGGAACCTGATTCTGGGGTCAGATTGAAAGAGATTAAATCCCAGTTTAGCCACATACTGGTTGTCCGACCAGCGAATTACTCAACCTACCTGTCCCTCAGTTTTTCTCACCAGCAAAGCAGGAATGATCACCAAATCAACTCAACATGGCTGTTGTGAGGATTAATGAATTATTATATACAGAGAGGTTAGAGCGCTGCCCGGCACGTAGTGAGCATTCAGCCCAAGTTAACCAAGTTTATTATTTTTTAAAGTGGAACCAGGCTAAGGGCAGCTGGGTGGCCGGTTAAGCGTCTGCTGGGTCATGATCCTGGGCTCCTGGGATCAAGTCCCATATCTGGCTCCTTGTTTGCTTCTCCCTCTGCCTCTGCCCCTCCCCCTGCTTGTGTGTGTGCATGCGCTCTTTCTCTCTCTCTCTCTCAAATAAATAAATGAAAGTGTTGGGGGAAAAAAGTGGAACCAGGCTACTCACTCTTCTCATTTGTTTGCTTCCTCATTTGTTTCAAGTAACTGTCCAAACATCTGCACGTTTTCTCAGTTTGTGTCAAATATTCTTCCAAAGAATTTCTTCTTAGAAAGAAAAGAATTGTACTGATTGCAGACTTCAGCGCAGGGAATTTGGGGTTGTGGGGACACATCTGAACCAAACAGGATCACAGAGAAATCTGCCTTTAGGGCACTAGCCTCTGAATTCCAAATCCAAGAGAATTTTCACAAATCACAGGGAAAGAAAGACATGGTGAACAGGTAACACACTTGAATTTCTGGCCGGTTGTTTCAATGAATGAGATTAAAAATGAACCATAGCCCTGACATGCAGCTAATAATGCATCCTTTCTTTGTGCATGCCAGCACTATGTCAGGGCAAAGTACTTGTGAAAACGACGCTCGCTAGTGACAAGTGTTCTGCTTCGTTTTTCTATTAAATCTTGTTGAGGACTTTTGTTTTTCTTCCTGGATCTCTGATTATTTAGGGAGAATAGGGTATAAAGGGTAACAAGGACATATAATAATAATAACTCCCATTTGTGGAGAGTCTAAATTGTGCCGGTCTCTATGCTAAGCACAATACATTTAATTTTATAAGAAGTCTGGGCTGTAGCTATTACTATTACACCAGTTTTACAAATGGTGAAATGGAGAACAGAAAGGTTATATAAGTTTTCCAAGATCACACAGCTAACGGGCAGCTGACCTAGCCTTGAAACCCAGCTTTATCTATTTCCAAAAGACCCTGCTTTTAACTACTGCACTGCATTAAACTCTCTTAAAACCACAAACAGGGGGGCACCTGGGTGGCTCAGTGGGTTAAAGCCTCTGCCTTCAGCTCAGGTCATGATCTCAGGGTCCTGGGATCAAGCCCCGCATCGGGCTCTCTGCTCAGCGGGGAGCCTGCTTCCCCCTCTCCCTCCCTGCATCTCTGCCTACTTGTGATCTCTCTCTCTCTCTCTCTCTCTCTCTCTGTCAAATAAATAAGTAAGTAAATCTTTAACAAAAAAAAGAAAAAAAAGAAAAGAAAACCACAAACAGGTTAAGGACCCTGGGGCCAGAGGTGTGAATAGCTTAGCCAAATACCACCTCGTTCTTCAAAGGCAGAGCTTGGAACTTGTACTTAAGATTCCTGTCCGACAATTCAAAATGCTTTCTTCTGACCTAATTCCTACCTTTTTAACAAAAGCGGTCCTATTCTAACTTGGGTAGACTTCTGTCTATCCCTTTACTGAATGCTAAAAAGAATTTCCCTTCCAGGAATGACTTACCCTTCTTTATAAACTCAGTCAATTCTTTTATAATCCAAAAAAAATGCACCACGAAATAAATCCCACAGGTTAGTAGTCCAAGCACTCATAATTTTTTTTTGTTGTTCTTTCTCCTGCCTTCAAAATTCCACTCATGCAACCTGTCATAGACTCTATTCCAGGGACGGTGGCTAATGAAGGAAAAAAAGAGGAGAAGACGAAGACCAAATCTATTTTCTCAATCAGATCTAGCATTCACCAGATGATTGCAAAGTAAGAGATGTGGGTGACAGCAGTCACCTGATGAGGTCTAGCATCCTAACTAAGACCCCATTGTGTCCAATCCATGTGTTAACGATGCCCACACTACCCCAACCATGTGATGATTAGGCATTGTTCACCAAACCAGGCATTAGAACTGACATTTAAAAAAAAAAAAAGTGCCATATATGGAGAATGCAAATCTGATCACAGCAATAATAATGCTCTTTTTAGTTTATACAGAGATGCTAACCCCAGGCTCTGTACGAGCTGTTTCACTCTATTAGCATCATCACAGTGAAGGTCCCACACTCACTTCTCTGTTAAGAGGGTGTCCTCCCAAGAGAGGGAGGGGAAAGGATCCAGTTTAGGTATATAGGACAAGGGGCAATGGACATGGGATCTATTTAGTCTCTCTGGAATCACCAGCAGAGCGACAGAAGGACCCCCCCTTAAAATTGTCCTTTTCACATAGTTAGTGTGACAAAATGTTGGTAACTATTGAATCTGGGGGCTTGGCAAAGGGGTCTATTGTTCTATTTGTGTGAATGTGAAAACTTCACATCAAAACCTCATTTTTTTTTCCTTAATCTTTTCCTTGGGAAGAATCTTCCTGGAGCCTTGTCTCAGTGAAGATGCCCATCCAGAAAGCACGGATTAACAGAGGGCACTGGACTTGAACCCAGAAGCCCATGATCTCTAGCAGTCCAGCTACCTCTCTGGCCCCACACCCTTGAGGGTCCAGCCTTCCCTGACTCCCAGTCTATCTTATATTCTCCTTTCCATTTTCTCCTGTCATACAGCTGATTGTCCTTGTCATATTATATTTCCTTTGTTTTCTTCCCCATTGTCCCAGGAATAGGAGAACTCCTTGAGAGAAGGGGTCACAAGCTATCTGACGTTGAAATCACCAACACCTAGTACAGTGTCTATGTGCAACCAGCACTCAGTAAATACTTATTCAGTCAAGGAAGAAAGCAACTGACATTGAGCTCACTTAGCACAGTGGTTGGTGTGTAATAAGCACTCATTTAATGGTAGCTCCTATAATAATGATCCTTATTATTACTGTCATTTTTATTACCCACCTAGTGTATGCTGTCTAATCATCACCTGAAAGGTAATGCTCAGGGAGTTCTCAATCACACCATCACTACGCAGCAGAATTCGAACTTAAGACCATTCATCTCCAAAACAAATGTTTTTACCTCTGCATTATTCTGATCTATTTCTCGTGTCACTGACAACTCTAACAAAATCAGCCTGTAGATCAGCCTGCATGGAGCCGAAGGACCTCAGTTGTGGATTATCCTCACCGATAGGACGTCAGCTTCCAGAGGCTGGACACCAGGCACTTTCCATGGCTGAAAGGAAGAGTCATCAAATGGTTCCCGGCGGCTTAAACTCAATTTAATCCCTCAGTGAACAGAAAGAAACAAACAACAGTCCCTAGAAGTTCATGTGGTTGAAATAATGTATATTTCACTGAAGTCAGCAGTTTTCTCCCCAAATATGCATTAGCGTTAGTTTACTGTGCATCCACTCTTCTCCTTTAGACTGAGTTTAATCATGACGATATTAAACCACGTGGGTGCTGCGTGCCCAACAGCCCAGGTTTGGGTGAAGTGTGAAGAGAACACTGGACTGAAACCATTTCCCTTTCCTTTATCTGCATTTGAATTTCCCCTTTTCTAAGGAGCTGTGAACGGCAGCCGTCATGTTGAGACCAAGTGTGAGGGCAGACGGGCTGTGCAAGGCATGCGCTAAGAGATGATAAGAGTTAGCTCTGCCTGCTTCGCTAACTTGGTGATCTCAGACGAGCCATTGTATGTCTTCATGCTTCTGTTCGCAGGGCCATAAATGAGAGAAACAACGTGCAGAGGCAGTGAGATTGGGAGTTCAGATTGACAAAGTACCCTGAAAACCCACATAAGAGTTAACAGAAAGGAATTTATTCTAATGCAGATCATGCATTACATTAGATCCCACATTAGAAAGGTATTGATAAAGCACAGATTTTCTGAGCTTCACTCTCCCATGCTGTCCCAGCCCCCAGCGGAAGAGCCAGTGCCAGGGGTCAGAGCCAGCCATTCATAGTCAGAATGCAGCCTCGGGGTCCTTTTGGCTCCAAGAGATCCGCTATGTCCTCCTTGCCATGTAATTTCCCTGTGAACTCAGGCAGGGATCCAGGCTTGGACTTCCAGGACCAGCCCTCTAGACACCCCTTTTCTAAGTCTTTTCCCCAGATCATTGGATAAAAGTATAAATGCGTGGAACAACCTAGACAAAGCTCACACTTGTAGCTTCTCAGGACCTTAGAGTAAAACTCAAAATGACCTGCCTGGCAAAGGAAGGGAAGCCCTTAAGACAACAAAATGAACCACTAACGTGGTGATACAAGGTTAAAGGCAGGAGTGCATCAGATCCTCAGAAGTCTGCCAACACCTAACTGTCAGTGTTTCACCTCCTCCTGCAAGTTTGGGACTCACCTAAAGAAGGGCAGCGTGAGAGATCTTAAAGAAATCCCAAGAAATCAGACATTTCCTTTTACAACAACAAGCCTACCTCCCACAAGCTCCACACACAAAATAATAAATAGGAAAATAGTATGGGAAACAGGAAATAGTAGCATCAAAGAAGACTAAAGGTTCAGAAAGCAGAAGAGAACTTTCAGTTGGTTTAACAACTCTTTGACTCCATGGGTAAGTCTAGAAATTGTAATCAAAATGGAACACTGAGACAACTGCCCGAAGGAGTTCATAAGCCCTTTCATGGTGAACAAAGGGGAACAGCAGATCAGGATGCCTGGGAGAGGTATGCACCCAGCCCTAAGAGTTAGGGAACCATTGCCAAATCCCTGTTGAGGAAAAATTTGTCTTACTCTTGTGTCCTGGGCAAGGGCTAAACATAACTAGTTGTGCAATGAGTTGACTGGATGAATGAACACATGAACAGGGAGTCAACTCCATCGAGCACATTGAGTTCTCTTCAAATAACCCACTCGTGTTTTTAAGCTTCATTCAAAAATCCTAACCAAATACTGTTTTTAGCTATGAAAATCTGAATCTGACAGATCCTAAGTGCCACCTGACATCCACACCAGTGAACAGATCATCCTGAATTGGAAATACCTGCACACTCACCATCTCGAGGAGAAGAGGTGAAAACACCATAAGAAATGACCATAGCCAATCTTCATGTTTCCATATTGGTCTCTAAACCTGGTACTGGGGCTCCTCACCTAGTCTGCCCCTCCTCACCTCACCTGAATTGCCACTCCCCACAAATGACACTCCTATTCCCTCAGTTTGCAGTAATCTGGTTAAAGTAATTTCTATTAAATTATGAGCTGTAATCTTTCCAGAAGCATATGCATTTTTAAAATAGAAGATCCATTAACAAATTCCAATTGATCCTCAATGAAAAAGTTTTAGTTAAGTGTAGGCGATTTAAGAAAATATATATATTAAAACATCCTGGTCTTGAGATGCAAGTTATTGAAAGCAAATCAAGCTACTTCAAGCCAAAAGGGACATTCTGTTTCATCCTTCTCTCTCCTGTAGACCATTTTAACTGCTTCTTTAACCACATAGCAGAATAAAGTCATCCTGGGATGCCTGGGTGGCTCAGTTGGTTGAGCGGCTGCCTTCGGCCCAGGTCATGATCCCAGCATCCTGGGATCGAGTCCCACATTGGGCTCCTTGCTCGGCAGGGAGCCTGCTTCTCCCTCTGCCTCTCCCTGCCACTCTATCTGCCTGTGTTCACTCTCTCTCTCTCCCTCTCTCTCTGACAAATAAATAAATTTTTAAAAAATCTTATTAAAAAAAAGAGAAAAAATAAGAATAAAGTCATCCCATGTTCTAAAGATTCCATGTTACAGTTCTAGAGACATACTGCCCATCCCTAAAAACCATTTCTAGTTTGTGGAAAGAAAATCTCACTGGTACAGCCTGGCTCCCTTCAGGGCCAGGGATGTGGGAGTGACTAGCTCAAACACAAATGCTCGGTTCCTACGTATGGGTGGAGAGTTATGTTAGTTGGTATCTTATTATCTGGGTGGACATCCTAAAAACTATCTCCTACAAGAGGTTTTCCTTCAGGGAACCCTTAAAATCAGTGTTTTCAGAACTTCCCTGATGGTGGAATCATCAGATCCTCACCTGAAGAGTCTGAATCAATGCGTCTCAGATGGAACCTGCAATTGTCTGTTCATAGTAAATGCATCAGGTCATCTTTATTATGAGAGAAGCTTAGGAAACCCTTGATGACTCAAAACACAGAGGCTCCTGCCTATACAGAAGGACATCTGTGAGCTATGCACCCAGCCCCGCCATTCCAAAAATCTTCTCAAAATGTCTTGGCTTAAGATTCTTAATGAACCTACTCTGTCCACAATCAGATATCTTGGGAATCTTCTATCTTAATTTATCTCAAAGTCTTGGGAAGTGATTGTTAAGAAGACTCAAAATTAGGGGTGACTGGGGGACTCAGTCGGTTGAACATCCAACTCTTAATCTTGGCTCAGGTCTTGATCTCTTGTTCTTAAGGTAATGAGTTCAAGCCCTATGTTGGGCTCCATGCTAGGCTTGGAGCCTACTGAAGAAAGAATAAGAGTAAGAATAAGAATAAGAATAAGAATAAAAGGAAGAGGAAAAAGAAGAAGGAGGAGGAGGAGAAGAAGAAGAAGGAGAGGGAGAAGAAGAGGAAGGGGAAGGAGAAAGGGAAGAAAAGAGGAGGAAGAGGAGAAAAAGAACAAGAAGACGGCTCAAAACTACCCAGATTTCAACTTTAATAGGAGGTAGGGGTCGATTCTTTCAATGCTAGATGTAAAGCAAGGATTTATGAAAAAGAAACAGTTTTCCATACAGATTTCTCTCTTTTCTTTAGAGATCAGAGTGACAAGAAAAACTTTCTTCCCTTAATAACTTCAACTGCCTTGGGAGTAGATGAACTTGGCAACTCTCACATTCTCCCTTCACTCCAATGCCATCATTATAGCCCACCTGGGGATTCTGGTCTTAGGCATTTTATCACAGAGCTTGGAAGATCAATTTGCCTCTCCTAGAACATCCCCATAAAGGGTTGATGGGACAGTGGTGGATAGCAAACTACAGGCGTAGCTTTACCTATTGTTTTAAGACTCAAACAATATGATCCTAAGGCAGAAAACATGATGCTGGGTTATCTTTAAGTGGGGGTAATCAAAGAAAGCAAGCCACTAGTTACAACTAGAGTAAGGATCAAATGACAATTAATGACAAATGCTAAAATCCTTTTCCTCGGTAAAGTACAGTTGAACTTTTAAAAAGAAGGGTGTTGGGGCACCTGGGTAGCTCAGTAGGTTAAAGCTTCTGCCTTCGGCTCAGGTCATGATCCCGGGGTCCTGGGATCGAGCCCTGCATCAAGCTCTCCGCTCAGCGAGGAGCCTGCTTCCTCCTCTCTCTGTCTCTGCCTGTCTCTCTGCCTACTTGTGATCTCTGTCTGTCAAATAAATAAAATCTTTAAAAATAAGAAGAAGAAGAAGAAGGGTGTCACAAATAAGAAATACAAAAGGCCCATGAATGTATGAAAAACTGTCCCACCTCAGTAGGCACACAAATTAAAAGAACAATGAGCTTCATTTTTGCCTATCAAATGGGCAAAGTTAAAAAAGAATAATCCTCAGTTCTGGTGAAGCCGTGAGAAGGGATGATACATTGCTTGTAGGAGAATGAACCGGTACAGTTTTCTCAGAAAGTAGAGTATGTATTTTGAAAGCCTTTAAATAAAATGAATACTTTTTGACCTAGCAATTTGGCTTTTTAAGAATTTATCCTAAAAAAAAAAAAAATTCAGAATGGTCACGAAGATTTTGGACAGGAGTGTTCATAACAACGTTTGTGCTCATGGCAAACGTGTGGAGGAAATTTTACCCGGCAATAGCAAAGCAGTTGGGCAAACTGAGGCAGAGGTCCACATGGGATGCTGCAGTGTCAGTAACACTAATGAGGTACAATCATATTTATGGACGGGGAGGTATATTGCCAAAATATGAAGTGAAAAAAGTAGTTACAGGAGACATGATCTCGTTTCGTATTAAACAGTTGAGGTAGATCTGAGTATGCTTGCCTAGTCCACGATCTATGATTTGGAATTAACCCCCACCTACAATCCTTACCAAAAGGGGTGCCCTGGGGCACCTGGGTGGCTCAATGGGTTAAGCCTCTGCCTTTGGCTCAGGTCATGATCTCAGGGTCCTGAGATGGAGCCCCACATCACGCTCTCTGCTCAGCAGGGAGCCTGCTTCCCCCCACCCCCATCTCTGCCTGCCTCTCTGCCTACTTGTAATCTCTGTCAAATAAATAAATAAAACCTTTTTTAAAAAAGGGGGGGTGCCCTGTTTTAATAACAACTTGACTTTGGCTGATTAAAGTGAGAACCCAATTAATAGCCCGGAATTCTCTAAGTAGCAATTGACAAGAGACACAAAGACCGTGTTCCCATGATTGTGAAGGATATTGTCAAATCAGGGCTGGCTGGCCATCTTCAGTCACCTGCGAATGGAATAGGAAGCAGAGAGCCTTGTCTGCAGAAAGGAGAGGAGTAGGACAGGGAAACAGAAAATGTGTGCTTTGTTACTTTGATGGGTAGAGAGAGGTGTCTCATTGTCTCCCTCTTCTCCCTACTTTAAAATAAGTCCCCTTTAGTTGAACTATCTTGAGTCATGTAAGAATAAACCTTCAGATTTAACATATTATTTCAGAAAGATGATATTTCAGATCAATTTTTTGGTCTCACTTTTGCTTTCAATATTTTTTTAAATTGTAATATGAAAAACTACACTCCAGCCAGGATTATGCCATTAACTGAATGACTACTGAATGTCATTCCACTGTCTAGATTCTATGGGCATTTCAAGCAGGAAATTCTGGGCTTTTTGGAAAGAAGAAGGAAAACTCATGGGGATAAGACCAACAGAACTCCCTATCTGCCCACTTTGTAGATAGATGGCTCAAAACCTAAGTAAGAAAGACAAAATAATGACCTGTACTTATAAAGCCAAGAAGTAGCAGCCTAGAGGTGAATCCTGGTTCCACGACATAGTGTGTGGGGGTTTGGGCAAATTGCTTAATGATTTTTGTATCTCAGTTTCCTTATCTGTAAAATGGGATTAATTTTTATACTACTCTCCAACTGGCTGATGAAGGATTAAAGTGAGATGAATCACGTAAAGTTCTTAGCATTGTGCCTAGAACATAAAATAAACCTTTGTTGTAACTCCCAGAGGCCTAGAGACTGTGGACTCTGAGAAACAAACTGAGGGTTTTGGAGGGGAGGGGGGTGGGGGGTTGGGAGGGTCTGGTGGTGGGTATGAGGGCACATATTGCATGGAGCGCTGGGTGTAGTGCATAAACAATGAATCTTGGAACACTGAAAAAATAAAATTAAATTTTAAAAAAGAGAGAGAGAAAAAAAAAAAAAAGAGGATTTCTCCCTTTCCAAGAGCTAGAATCCACCCCCCCCCCACACACACACACCAGTGCTTCTCAAACTTCAGTGCCTATGAATCCCGCCCCCAGATGTTGCTAAAATGCTAATTCCATTCAGTAGGTCTGGGGTGGGACCTGAGAATTTGCGTTTCTAACTAGTCCCACTAAACCTATGGGCCACTCTGCCACACTGGTAGTGTTAACAATTCTGCCTCAAAGAAAACCCAACACATAAAAGCCTTTCATACCTGTTATCAGTGTGCAAAAGACTTGTCAATTAACTGGGAAGCTTTAAGAGTGGAGCCTTTTGGTTACTTAGATGTTCTAGTTAAATTGGGGTTAATCACTACCACGTTTTCAGTCTCAGCTCCCGGAGCAACTGTTTCTAAAATATATTATTAGTTCACTTTTTTGGCTTTGGTGAGTCTGGGACATAATTTAATCTTCCTTTGATGATTTGTGAGGCACTTCAGGCTTTTACAGAGCCTCAGGTCATTATTTAGAACATTCATTCTCATTGCCCAGTTCCACAGACACGGGAGTTAGAGGATAAGAAATTGAACTGAATTTGTTCAGACTCAGAGCATAGGCTGAAGTCTGTGGGAGCGTTTTCACGTGTTTGTACTAACTCTTTGGAGTAAGAGTCTTTTTTTGCTGTAAACTGAAACCAAGGGTGCTCTTTTGGTTATGGAAAGGGCCCAAATGTTCTCTGCATTGATGATTTATACACAGTGAGACATAATCATACCAAGCCAGGGCCTCCCTTAGGCCGTCCTCACAGACCTTCTGTGGAGAGCGCTCAGGGAGACCTCCATCACAGACCTCGAGGACCCCAGAAGCCATTTTCCCTCACCACCCATCCAAATGCTCCTTCCTCCCCAGTCTTGTCTTCCCATAGAATTAGGGCAGCTTCCAAGCCATTTCTCAAATACATAGACTCAAGGCGGCTACTACTGAACATTCAGGAAACCTGTGTTTTTCCTTAGCTCGTGGTGGTTTTACAGAGGATTTCTGCTGCGTGGGGTGGTCATTTCTCAAGCTGTTTCAAACACAACATCGGTTAGAAACCACATGGACCGGGTCTAGTCTTGCCCAGCTATTTTTCTCAGTTCAGTTCCATTCCATTCCTTCTCTACTATTCCCCTCCTTCCTTTCTTCTTTTCCTGTCTCTCCTCCCTCCCAGCCCTTGTGACCGGGGCCTGACACATGGTGGTCACACTCACCCAGGAGGCCACGTCTTCTCTCCAAGGCTCACCCTTAGTTTCCGACCCTTGCCCTCTGAGCTTTCTCTGTTAACACTAGCTCCATTCTTGTGGGAAAACTCGGTCTCCTTTTGACATATTTAAGTCAGACCGCATCTCTCCTGGATGTTTCTCTGATTCTGCAGGCCTGCTACTCTCAGCACACGCGCGTGCTGACCTCAGAGTGCTGACAAATGCTCCTTTTGGAGACTGAGATAGATCAAGTCCGACCCTCCCTTCCATCTTGGTCAGCAATAGGCACAGAGGTGAAGGTCTGCTGGAACCACCCTGCAGCACCGCCCCTACCCATCCAAAATAATCCCAAATCTAACCCCAGAAGCTCTGAAGGATGACGCAGATTAGTTGTATCCAATAGAAATATAATGTGAGCCACAGATGTAACTTCCAATTTTCTAGTAAGCTACATGTTTAAAAAAAAAAAAAAGGAGCAGATAAAACTAATTTGAATCATGTACTTCAATCTAATATATGAACAATAATATCATTTCAACAAGTATTTAATGTAAAAAGTTATCAGTGATACCAATGTTTTACATTCTTTTTTCCCTACAAATTTTTCAAAATCCCAAGCACATTTGAGTTTGGACCTGTGGCTCGGGATCTGCATGTGCCTCCTGGTCCCCACACTGGAAAGAATGGACTGTGGATATTTAGTGATTTTCATAAAGGAGTGGGGTGAGAGGTTTCTCCACAGCCTATCACAAAGGCTACATCCTTAAAATCTTTTTTTAGATAATTCTCTCCACCCAAGGCAACTGCTGAGACTCTCTCTCCTGGCTTACCCTCATCCCCTCCCTGCTGTGTCTTACTCTCCCTTTCCTCTCCTCCTTCAGAACTTGCCATCGGTGCCCAAGGGCCCCGACACCACTGGAAACTCTCCTGTGACTGCTTTTTCTTTTTCCAAAAATTCATCCTCCTGGAAATGTGGTGAATCCAACTGTCTGTTTTGTTTGCTGATTCTTAAGCCGGCCGGGCTTTCTGGTGGGGGCCACGCCTGGGGAAGCACTGGGGCTCCCCAACCAGGAGCAGATGAGCCGTTCTTCAGATGCGTGGGGACTTCACCAAGGCAACCGAATCTGCCTGCGGTGAAAATACTCCAGCTCCCCTGCCCACTTTCCAGAGCCCTTCCAGAACGGCTGCCAGCACAGCTCTGCTGGGAGGGTTAAGGGCAAGAGCAAGGATTCTGCTCCAATGCAAACACCGGTCACTCCCTGCCATGCCTGAGGACCTTGGGAATGAGGGGGTAGGGGAACACGAGGCAAAGCAGCCCTCCCTAGACCCCAGTTTTATCATAGGCAGCTGCAGGGGCTACAGAATTCATCATGATCTGTTTATACAGCTTCTCTGTCGACAGCAATTACATCTACTCTCTGCTCCTCTAAGACTCAGATGTGCCATCCCCCAATGACATGGACGTTGAGTTACAGCTTCCTGTGGTGGGAATGGATTTGTTCATGTTCCGTTCTATCCCCCCACTAAGATTCCTTATGAAACACACAGTTTTACATCATTAAGTTGTAATGAGATGGCAAATTCTGCTGATAAGATTGGATGCTCTATCTATGAAAAATAGACACGCATAATAACATCTAGGTAAGCAGTCTTGACCTTCTTAAGACATTGTTGGACCAACTGAATGAAGCCTCGGTAATACTCTATTCCCACCAAAGATATAATCTGACCATACAAGATCTACCCCAAAATAAGCCAAATTATCACAAGAATCAGAATTTTCTCAGACTCTGCAAGGTCATTCAGATCAGGAAAGACCTAAAGCTAATCTCTTGAACCCAATAGTTTTCGAAACCAATGCAGTGTGGCAGAAAGGAGTCATCCAGGGAGAGATGGATTCGACCTGCGTTCGGTTCAGCATCCTTCACCCCATATCAATCTCTCAGGGAAACCTTGGGCTTCAAAGAAATCTGACTACTCTTCATTAACCCTCTGTGTCTAAACATCAAAAATATCTAAAATATCGATTGTTCCTTTCACTTTTCCCTGACTGAATTGAGTCATGCCAACATTGAATGGCTTTTTAATATCTTTGACACGGTCCTCCTCCTCTGTCTGCCAATAATATAATGCATTGTTTGGCTGGCGAGTTTTCTCATTTCTTTTCTCAACTCAGCAGCCAGAACTGCTTCTCTCTAGTTGGCCGAAGTTGAGGATGTCCACTCCTGCTGACTTTTGTGCCTGTTCCTTGCCAAAAATCTGTAATATTTAATATTTTAAAATTTTTTCTCAGCTTTTTTGGGAGGGTATTATCTGTGGCCAGATATTCAATGTTGCCTAAATTTACTCTATGGTTAAAAAGTACCTACCACAAGTCTTGACTTCTTGCAATCCTCAAGAAATACTTGTCAAGTGAGACAAGTTAAGCAAGAATTTGTATATACAACCCCATTAACTGAAAGATGTCTTGTTGCTGTTTGTAAGTATAGGAGCTCATCCTTCTGGGTGTGGTACAGAGCGAGTTCATTTATGATACTTCTCTCTGATGGTCTGCAGGATGATAATTTCAGAAAAGTTTAAGAAGATTGCCATCCAGTGGAAAAGGTGTCAATGATCTGGAGCCTGCCACTAGCTAATTGTGTTCTTGGAAAGTCACTCAATATCCATGAACCACATCTATCTTTGTCTGTTAAAAAAGGAGATTAGATTAGACCAGTGGTTCCCAATGCACAGGTCTCATTTTGGGGTCCTCCAAATCCCTGAGCTCTCCAAATCCATGTGTACCCCTAGTACTATACTATAGATGAAATAAAGGACATGCTTCACTCATATAAGTGTAGTTATTTGTTTCAAATAAATGTAATTATTATTCTGATTCATAAAGTTTATTTGTTTAATATTTTATTTATTTGAGAGACAGAGAGAGAGAGCATGAGTGGAGGAGTGGAAGAGGCAGAGGGAGAGGGAGAAGCAGGCTCCTCACTGAGCAGAGAGCCCGACACAGATCTCCATCCCAGGACCCCAGGTCATGACCTGAGCCTAAGGCAGACACTTAACCAACTGAGCCACCCAGGCACCTCTAAAGTTTAAATTCCTGTAAATGATTATTGAATTCATAGGGATATATTGTCATTATGCACCTTCTCTATCCACGGATGTTATAATGTAAATCCTACTGAACGAGAATCCAAGATATGTTGAGGTCAAAAAGGGGTTCTTGCAATTGAAAAGGCTTAAGAATCTCTGTGGTATAATGGTCTATAAGATCTCTTGCAGCAATAAAATTCTGTAGCTAAACATTTCTATTTTGACAAGGGGTTTGTCCATGTTCTAGTTCAAAGACCAATAAAGGAAATAACTGAGTGTGGAGTAAACTTGGAATAACTGTCAACTCCCACCATGCAGGCCAGACCTCCCCTGGTCACCCTGCGCTCTAATTAACAACAAAAGCTCTTGTGGAGGAGAGGAAAATTGCAGATGGGGGTTATTGCTGTCTTAAAAGATTTCTTGAGACTTTTTTTTTTTTTTCTTTTCTGTTCCATTTAACTGTCAGCTTACTTCTGGCTCTATGTTTCTGGAAGTATCAGTCTATATGAATTACAGCAGCCAAACATAAAGAAAGTAATCTACTCTCAATTATAGCCAAAGTGTTTTTTTTTTATTTTTTTAAAGATTTTATTTATTTATTTGACAGAGATATGATAACAAGTAGGCGGAGAGGCAGGCAGAGAGAGAGAGGGAAGCAGGCTCCCTGCTGAGCAGAGAGCCCGATGCGGGGCTCAATCCCAGGACCCTGGGATCATGACCTGAGCTGAAGGCAGAGGCTTTAACCCAATGAGCCACCCAGGCGCCCCTAGCCAAAGTGTTTTAACTTGAAACCAAGAAGTCTTTTCAAAACAGGCACATGCAAATAGTAAGCAAATTATACCCAAACCCCAAACCACTTCTGGGAACCATCTAATTATTTTTTTCACCTTAATATAATGAGCCTTAGGATAATTCTGATGGTGAGAACTATTCCAAGGGTGTAGGACTATATAATCATTTATGTAAGAAGCCAAGTTCAATAATTATAAAAATAAAAGGATATAATATCCTTTTAAAATTTTAGTTCCAACATACTTAACATACAGTGATATATTCCTTCCAGATTTACAATATAGTGATTCAACAGTTCTATACATTACTCAGTGCTCATCACAATAAGCGTACTCTTAATTCCCTTCACGCATCTCACCCATCCCCACACCCACCTCTTCTCTGGTAACCATCAGTTTACTCTCTATAATCAAGAGTCTGTTTTTTGGTTTGTCTCTTTTTTTCTCTGTTTGTTTTGTTTCTTAAATTCCACATATGAGTGAAATCATATGGGATTTTTCTTTCTCTGACTGACCTATATGACTTAGCATTATGCTTTCTACATCCATGTGTGTCATTGCAAACAGAAAAAGTCCATTCTTTTTATGGCTGAGTAATAGTCAATACAAATTCCATGTTATATATATTTTATCCCATTTTATATTGTTATATAATCTTTATAATATATATAATATATAAAAAATAATATATATAATATATATATTCTTTAACTATTCATTTGTCAATAGACACACTTGGGCTGCTTCCATAATTTGGCTATTGTAAATAATGCTGCAATAAACATAAGGGTGCATATATATTTTTGAATTCGTGTTTCATATTCTTTGGGTAAATACTGAAATTACTGGATTGTATGATAATTATATTTTTAAGTTTTTGAGGAACCTCCATGCTGTTTTCCATAGTGGTTGCACCAGTTTGCATTCCTACCAATAGTATATGAGGGTTCCTTTTTCTCCACATCCTTGCTCACACTTGTTGTTTCTTGTGGTTTTGATTTTAGCCATTCTGACAGGTATGAGATGATACCTTATTATAGTTTTGATGTGATGAGGTGAATATCATTCACCTGATGATGAATGATATTGAATCTGTTCATGTGTCTGTTCACCACCTGTATGTCTTCTGTAGAGAAATATCTGTTCATGTCTTCTGCCCATTTTTAAATTGGATTATTTGGGGGTTTTAGTGTTTTATATTATTTATATTTATATATATTACATATATTAATTTATTTATATATAAGTTCATTATATATTTTGGATCCTAACCCTTTATCATATATGTCATTTGCAAATATCTTCTCCCTTTCAGTAGGTTGTCTTTTAGTTTTGTTGATTGTTTCCTTCATGGTGCAGAAGCTTTTTATTTTGACGTAATTTCAATCATTTAATTTTGCTTTTGTTTCCCTTGCCTCGAGAGAGGCATCTAGAAAATGTTGCTATAGCTGATGTCAGAGAAGTTACTTCCTGTGCTCTTCTATGGGATTCTTACAGTTTCAGGTCTCACACTTAAGTCTTTAATCCATTTTGAGTTTGTTTTTGCATATGGAGTAAGAAAGTAGTCCAGTTTCAGTCTTTTGTGTGCAGCTGTCCAGTTTTTCCAACACCATCTATTGAAAAGACTGTCTTCCCCATTGTATACTCTTGCTTCTTTTGTTAAAGTTTAATTGACCATATAATTGTGAGTTTATTTCTGGGCTCTCTATTTAGTACCATTGATCTATGTGTCTATGTTTGTGCCAGTACAATAATGTTTGGAATACTGTGGCTTTGTAGTATATCTTGAAATCTGGAATTGTGATACCTCTAGTTTTGGTCTTCAAGATTGCTTTGGCTATTTGGGGTCCTTTGTGATTCCATACAAATTTTAGGATTGTTTTTTCTTGTTCTATGAAAAATGTTGTTGGTGTTTTGATAGGGATGGCATTAAATCCATAGGTAGCTTTAGGTAGTATGGACACTTTAACAATATTGGTTCTTCCAATCCATAAGCATGACTATCTTTCCATTTGTTTGTGTCATCTTCAATTTCTTTCACCAGAGTTTTATAGCTTTCAGAGCATAGGTCTTTCATCTCCTTGGTTAAGTTTATTCCTAGGTGTTTATTCTTTTTGGTGCAATTATAAATGGGATTCTTTTCTTAATTTCTCTCTCTGCTACTTCATTATTAGTGTATTGAAATGCAATGGATTTCTGTGTATTGACTTTGTATCCTGTGATGTTACTGAACTTGTTTATCAGTTCTAGTGCACTTTTGGTGGAATCCTTGGGCTTTTCTATATATGGTATCATGTCATCTGCAAATAGTGAAACTTTTGTCTTTTCCTTACCAGTTTGGATGCCTTTTATTTCTTTTTCTTGTCTGATTGCTGTGTCTAGGAATTCCAGAATTATATTGAATAAAAGTGGGAAGAGTGGATTACATTGCTTTGCTCCTGACCTTAGGGGGAAAGCTCTCAGTTTTTCACCATTGATACGATGTTAGCTATGGGTTTTTCATCTATAGCCTTTATTATCTTGAGGTGTATTCCCTTTAAACCTACTTCATTGAGGGTTTTTATTATGGATGGATGTTATACTTTGTCAAATGCTTTTTCTGCATCTATTGAAATAATCATATAGTTTTAATCCTTTCTCTTATTGATGTAATGCATCACACTGATTGATTTGTGATTCTTAAACCACCCTTGCATTCCAGGAATAAATCCCATTTGATCATGGTGAATGATTTTTTTAATATTGTTGGATTCAGTTGCTTATATTTTGTTGAGGATTTTTGCATCCAGGTACATCAGACAATTGGCCTGTAGTTCTTTTTTTGTTGTATCTTTATCTGGTTTTGGTGTCAGGGTAGTGCTGACCCCATGAAATGAATTTGGAAGATTTCCTTCCTCTTCTATTTTTTTAGAACAGTTTGAAAAGAATAAGCATTAATTCTTCTTTAAATGTTTTGTAGAATTTACCTGTGAAGTTATCTGGTCTTGGACTTTTGTTTTTTGGGAGTTTTTTGATTACTGATTCAATTTCATTGCTGGTGATTGGTCTTTTCAAATGTTCTATTTCTTCCTGTTTCAATTTTAGGAGGATAGGAATATCTTTTAAAGAGATAAGGAAATGATAACTTACTTATTATGTGTTCCTTGAGTGATAAACAATCTTATTTATCTTTGCATCCCTGAATACTAGTATTTGTTTATGGTTGTTGTTGTTATAGATAAATATTTGTTAAATGGTGAATTTTCTGAATTCGTCATAAAAAAAAGCATTAGAATTGGGAGAGGATCTTGATCACCCTACAACTAAAGATAGGATTAGAAATTATCAATCACAATTTATGAAATTAATATAAATTATACAGAATTGAAGAATACTTATGTAAATGTTTTCCAAGGGCTTGGTGAAAAACAGGCAATAAGCCAATAAAACATATCACTGTAAGGTGATAGGTATCAATTTTTCCACTATCTTAACAAATGACTTCTTGGGACTGATGTATCAGATTACATGTGGAGTTAGCAAACTACTGTGACAATATGAAGTGCCTAAAAATTTCAGAGGAATGACCTATAGGGACATTTTCTCCAATCTAAATGTGCCAAAGAGTAGTCAGCAGTAAAACTGTCAGGAAAAGAATGAAGAAAATGATTAAAAAGAGAGGTGGAGGGGTGCCTGGGGGGCTCAATGGGTTAAGCCTCTGCCTTTGGCTCAGGTCATGATCTCAGGGTCCTGGGATCGAGTCCCACATCGGGCTCTCTACTCAGCAGGGAGCCTGCTTCCTCCTCTCTCTCTGCCTGCCTCTCTGCCCACTTGTGATCTCTGTCTGTCAAATAAATAAATAAAATCTTTTTAAAAAAAAAGAGGTGGATCAAGGTGCTCAGGAAATACAAAGTTCAGGCAAAAACAAAACAGCTGACTTAGAATGTTTCAAAAGAGAGAAGGCATTGGTGAGTTTGTGACATGCGACTAAGTTGTTACATGACAACAGAGAATCTCCAACCAAGAAAGATTTACAGGAATAATAAAAGTGGAAACGAACATTTTGTTTTAGTAAACACAACTCCAGGCACTTTACTTTCTCATCTAATTCCATCTTCTCAATTCTGTCAGGTAGGTATGTGCAATATGATACCATTTTATAGATGAAGTTGGAGAGCTTTGCCCCAGGTGACCCAGCCAGAAAATGGCAGGACTGGGACTCTTTGACATGACTGATGTTCCACATTATACAGCTCCCATTAAGGATCCTAATGGAAACCAAAGGAACAACGGATTTAAGAGCAAATGGAGAAGCACCTTTGACTGTGAAAAGTTCAGTGTTGACTTGTACTCAATTCATGAGAAAAGACTAGCTGCACACAAAAGAAAGGTGAAATGGTCCACTCTATAAAACAAAGGGTCTGAGCATCATTTTAAAAGGAAGAGAAGAAAGGCATTAGTAACAGAGGCCATGACATTGCAAGACACTATTTACAAGACTTTTGTACAAATTCGGCTGCTATGGCTGACAAGAACAGCCAAAGGCAATGATATATACAATCTGACAATCTGCTATAGTGAGGCAGGAAAGAGCTGACAGTTTGGGTCAACTTAAAAGAAGTCACAAAGAGGGGGTGGGAAAAAAATTTACTAGATTTTGAGCTGGAAAAAAGCTTTTTGCTCAGATAATACAAATCATACACACACAAACTAGACAATACCACAAAACAGTGTGATATCAAGAATCATGGGAGCTATTACTTGTGATGTAGACTATAAGAAATATAGGAAATCAGATCTTGGTACTAGATACCATTTGTGTATTTTACCACAATTTTTTAAAAAGATAATCCTAGACCCAAATTTGAAGAGTATTTTTAATTAGAATTCAATTAAACAAACAAAAACCAGTAAGGTTTCATTGAATAATAGAAGAAGTACTGAATTGAAAATCTTGAGATTTAATATAATATTTTTAAGCAAATACCTTCACATTTCTAAAATGTAATTTCCTCACTGGTAAACAGGCTATAATAATAGTAGGAGGCTCTGAGGATCTTTGTGAACATTAAATGCAATGGTGTTTGTGAAAATTGCCAGTACTATTTGGTCTTCATCATCATTATTATTATTCCTGCCCCAGTTCCACTTAGCATCATGACCTTAAACAACAGTAAAATGGAAGTGGAGATGGTGGGTTAGACTATATTATCCCCTTAAACTCTCACATTCTCTGCTTATAAGAATCATCTCTTCCTCTTCAAAATTATATCAATGTATTTTGGAATAGATAAGCAATTAAAATATGTAAGAACACAGCATCCCCATACCTGATGGGTAGAAAGAGAAATTAAACTGACAAGAAGAGAAGCGAGCTGCCCATCTAATCCCATACATTTGTTGTAATAATATATTTTATTTAACCAATATATACAAAATATTCTCATTCTAACATGTAATAAATATAAAAAAATGATTAAAGATATATTTACATTTCTTTTTTATTGAAGGGCAGCTGACATATTTTTACATGAGTTTCAGGTGTATAACCTAGTGATTCAAAAACATCTATACTTTATGCTATGCTTACCACAAGTGTAGCCCTCATCTGTCAGCATGCAAAGCTATTACAGTACCACTGACTATATTCCCTATGCCTTTTATCTTCATGATTTATTCATCCCATAACTGGAAGCCTGTACCCCAATTCCCTTTCACCCATTTTGTCCATTCCTCTACCCCCCTCCCCTCTAGCAACCATCAGTTTGTTCTCTGTATTTATGGGTCTGTTTCTGCATTTTGTTTATTTATTTGTTTATTCATTTGCTTTCTGTACATACAATTTCAAAAATGCCTCTTCCTAATGTTTGTCCAACTAACGTATAACTGACATCACATTGACTCCCAAGAGAGACAGCCCATCAGCACATCTTCGTATCCCAGATCTCTGAGTGATGCACACATTGCTGACATCCAGATATGGCTCCTCTTAATCCAACAACCTGTAGTTTAAATGATCAGTGTAATGATCCCCTACACCTCCTTGACATGGTAGGGGAAAGAAAACAGTGTATTTTCAATTACAGACCGACATGACATGTCCTGCAGCATGTAGAAGACCTGTACACAGATCTTGCCCTGTACACAGATCACCCAAATTCATTATTCTCCAAGCCATGCCTGAAATGAATGCAAGACAAAATTTCTTCTGGAGGTCTTGCTCCTTAGTGTCCCTTTTGTGTTTTGTGTTTTGACAACGACCTGGGGATTGCCTTAGAAACCTAAAAATCCCAAGCTTTTTGGGGTTGTCATTTCTCTGGCAAGTCAATACTTTTTTTTTTTTTTTTTTTTAATTTTCATTTGACAGAGAGAGTGAGAGAACACAGAGGGAGAGGGAAAAGCAGGCTCCCTGCTGAGCGGGGAGCCGGATGTCAGGCACAAACCCAGGACCCTGGGATCATGACCTCAACCAAAAGCAAACATTAACTGATTGAGCCACCCAGACGCCCCATAATTCAATACTTTTTAAACCTTAGTCATCTACTGATTGGAGCCTACTTCTGCAAGTGAAAACCAGAAATCCTTTCTTATCGTGTTCTTGATTACAGACCAGAATCTTTTGCGTATCTGTCCCTTAGCAGCAGGTCTTAGCTCTCAGCTAAATGATTCCTCAGCTAAATGATTGCCAATCAGTTCTGTGCCCAAACTGAAGCCATTGGCTGACTGTTTGCTAGAGAATGAATTATTACTTCACCTACCAACAAATGCTCAGCAGGATAGTTTGGGAGAAGGGCTTAAAGGATCAGGCTTCCAGATTTCTCAAATTCCTCCTGAGTCCCATCATATCCCTTCCCGTGTCTCCCATCTCCCCACTTCTGCCAACAATAACTTCAGCTTGGGGCAGGGTTATTGGCTTTTGTAGTCCTGTGAGGTGCCTGATTATCTGACCCACAGCAGGCTTGGGTTACCGTTCATACCCAAATAGGGGAAAGGCATCACTTAACAAAGTTATATACTATTTCCTTCCTTCCTTCTTTCAGAGGGACCAATTTATGCTTAAGCTTTTTCTTTTCTTGGAAGATATGCAAGAAGCAGGCAACATCCTAAAATTTTGATGAGTCTTCTAAAGCTCCAATCTCAGCAGGCATGTGGTCTGAGTCCAAAGAAATAACAGGTGACCCTTTAGCCATATTTTTCAGAAGAGCATAACAGTGTCAACTTTCCTGCCCTTGGTATGGAGGGTGCTCTCCATCCTGTGCCACGCTTAGACTCATCCAAATCCTCACAATAGAGCCTATCCCCAGAAATGGCATATTCCTAGTACCAGTTCTATCCCTTTTTAACAGTTATAAAGCACAGAAAACCAACCCAAACTATCTTAAGATAAACAAAGGAAATTTAGTGGGTTGTGTGACTGGAAAGCCCAGGAGTAAGACTTCAAGCACAACTAGATCAAAGATTTTAAACAATTCACCTGGACCCTTCTTAGTTTCTCATTCTCTCCCTTCCCTTGTTCTTGTTCTCGCTCTGTGTCTTTCCCTCTATCTCTCAGAACTGCTTGTTTCATTTTATTTATGGTGGCTTCATTCTTCTGTCTTGTTATAGATGGACTGTTCACATGACAGGAAAGATGGCCACTGGCATCCCGTACATCCATATGACTCGTAGTCCATATATGTAATTTAACCAAGGGAACTCACAGGCCCTATTTGAATTATATGCCCATCATTTGCATAAGTCATTGTGGACGGGTTATCACAACTAACCAGGTCTAGGTATCTACCCACTCTGAAGTGATAATTGCACCAAAAATACTGGGTTAGAGGAGTAAATGTTCCTCAATAAAAAAAAAAAAAAAAGAAAAAAGAAAAAAAAAAGACACTGAGTGGAAAAGCACAGCAGATGTTCTATCAGTCTGAAATACTTGTCTTCTATGCTCGAGGGCATTCCCAATATTCATGAGGTCATAAAATACACTCTCCATTTATCTTTTTTGAAAAATGTACTTGAAGAATTACAGATAACCAAAATAAGATATAAGAAAGAAGGTGTCCAGATACGTAAAAATACTGGTGTGGTCACTTTCCTTAGTTTTGACCCTAGAATTGGAATTAAGTTTTATTTGTGTTGTCAGATAGATCCTATCATCCTAGAGTGAAACTTCTTCTTTTTTTTCTTGTCAACTTTGCTTCTTCTTGGCTTCTTTCCCAATTCCTAGAAATCTGATTCTCATAATACATTTTAGATGGCATCTCTTACTGGATTTGACCAGTGAAATATCATAGTTGGTACATAACTATTAGGATGGCTAAATTCCAAGAATACCAACAACATCAAATTCTACCAAGTATGTGAAACAACAGGAACTCTTATTCATTGCTGGTGGGAATGCAAAATGGTACAGCCACTTTGGGAGAAAATTTGGCAGTTACTTACAAAGTTAAACATAGTTTTACCATACAATCCAACATTCATACTTCTAGGTATTTACACAAATAAGTTGAAAACTTATGTTTATAGCAGCTTTATTCATAACTGCCAAAATTTGAAAGCACTCAAGATGTCCTTCAGTAGGTGAACAGATAAACAAATTGTGGTATATATCCATAAAATGGAATATTACACAACAGTAAAAAGAAATGAGCCACATTTCTGTTTCCATAACACAACCTTCTGAACCAGACACACAGCAGAGAAGTACAAGTCATTGACACCTCGACCAGGATAATCCAGTGAGCTCCCTGTTTTCTGCTATTACATTAAATTCAGGACAGCTCCAACAGCCCAAGGACTACCCAGATTCAGTCCTAACCAGAAACAAGCTTGGAGGACCCAACAGTCATACCTACTTTGAGGAAGGGAAAATGATGTGGGTTTTAGGATAATTTGAAAAGGGAAAAAAAATCCTGAAATTTAGAGATTCTGAGGAAAGAGTCACCCTTAAATAATTTGTCCAAGTTACAGGGAATCCTGGGAAAGGGCCAAAATTAGCCTAGTTCAAGGGAACTCCTGATCAAGAATCACGCAAGTTGTATAGACTATCCCACAAGCACAACCAAAGATATTGATCTTGTCTTGATATAGTTATAGCTTCTCAGAAATACTGTTAGTTAATATTTCATTTCCCTCCAGCCTGGTATCTCTCTTCTAGTTATCCTTTAGCTATCCTTTGTTATTGATTTATTCCTTGATTGTGCTGTGCTTAAAGTATGTGGTCTGTAGATTACAAATTCTTGACATTTATTGAGACTTGTTTTATAGTCCAATACATGGACAGTTTTTGTAAATGTTGCATGACACGCAGGAATCTATATATTTCATGAAATAAATCTTCTTAATGATCTGTGAAGCTATGAGAAGACATAGAAGAATCATAAATGCCTATTGCTCAGTGAAGGAAGCCTGTCTGAAAAGGCTGCACATTGTATGACTCCAACTATATGACATTCTGCAAAAGGCAAATCTATGGGGACAGTGAAAAGATCAGTGGTTTCCAGCAGCTTGGGGTAGGGAGAGGGAGGACTGAATAGGTTGAGCATAGGGACTTTTGGGGTGATGAAACTCCTCTGTAATTGTTAATACATATTATGTATTTGTCACAACCCATAGAATGTACAACAGAAAGGCTGATTCCTAATTTAACTGTGGACTTCAGTCAATAGTAATGTAACAACATTGGTTCATCAAGTATAACAACTACACCACACGGATTAAGATGTTAATAATAGGGAAACTGAGGCAGGTATATGGGACTTCTTATTCACCTTTTTTGCAAACCTAAAACTACTCTAAAAAATAATGTCTAATAAATTAAAAAGTAAACACAATTGGCTGAAGCATCTTTTGGTGTCAGAAATAAAGTGTTCAACAACAAAATGTGGCTATGTCAAAAGGACACAGGAGCCAATCTAAAAGAGCTTCCAAATCTAGCCAAAGCTAGATCAACCTATGTAACAAAATAAATAATGGTAGTATGGGGTTATAATCCAAAGAATAAAGTAAATGTTCAAAAGTCCATACTGACGTATATAAATAAGTAAGTAAGATGACGCCTGGGTGGCTCAGTCGGTTAAGCATCTGCTTTCGGCTCAGGTCATAATCCCAGGGCCCTGGGATCTAGTCCTTCATCAGCCTCCTTGATCAGCAGGAGACTGCTTCTCCCTCTGCCTGCCACTCCCCCTGCTTGTGCGTGTGCTCTCTCTCTCTCTCTCTCTCTCTGACAAATAAATAAATAAAATCTATATAAAAATATAAGGAAGTAAATAAAGAAGGGACAACTCTTCTTTACAGAAGAATTCCAATTAAGAAATATTTAAGGAATCAGGGGCATAGGAAATCACCATTAGAATACTACAGTGGTAATTGCTACCTGCCAGATCTTCTGTTGAATGCTCATATTAGTGGGTGAAAGTGAAGAGAAACAGGATATTTGTAGAGTCTCAAAATATTGCCCACAAATTATTAATAACAATGGAGAAAACAGTAGCTATATATATATATAGCTAAACCTGACAGACACCACCTTCACTCAGTGATCAAAGTTAATATCACTAGTAATCAAAAATATTGACTCATGCACCCATCAATACAGTCCACTGAGAAGGGTATGTAACACCTGTAGGACCCTTCCCAAAATGCATAATCACAATCTGATCTTGAGGAAACATGGGGAAACCCCTAACTGAGGACATTCTATAAAATATATGATCAGAGTCCTCGAAACTATTAAAGTACCAGAAGACCCAGAAAGGCTGAGGAACTTCCCACATTGAAGAAGACTAAAGGCAACGAGATCATGGCTGGCTCCTGGGCCAGGAAGGAAACACAGTGGGAAAATTGATGAAATCTGCATAAAGTCTGCAATTTAGTTACTGATATTAGACCAAAGTCAGTTTCTTAGTTCTGATCATTGCATCATGGTTATGTAAGATGGGAGCATTAGCAGAAGTTGGACAAAAGGTATATGAAAAGTGTCTGTGCTGTTTTTGTAATTCTTCTTTAAGTCTAATCCCAGAACAGAGAGTTAGCGGCACCTGGCTGGCTTGGTCAATGGAGCCTGTGACTCTTGATCTGGGGTTGTGAGTTTCAGCCCCACGTTGGGTGTAGAGATTACTCAAAAATAAAGTATTTGTAAAAAAAAGAAATAAATAACAAAACATAAAGTTAAAAATAATGGTTGGTATTGTGCTGTGCTAACATTTATTTCATTTTTTAAAAATTTTTATTTATTTACTTGACAGAGAGTACAAGTAGGCAGAGCAGCAGGCAGAGGGAGAGGGAGAAGCAGACTCCCTGCTGAGCAGGGAGCCCAATGCGGGGCTCGATCCCAGGACCCTGGCAGCCACTTAACTGACTGAGCCACCCAGGTGCCCCTGTGCTAACATTTATTACCAGCGTCTAAACCATTCCCAGAGCTGGGAAGACTACTAACTAAAAGCTTTGCCCTTTCTCAAAGAAAGTCCTAGGGAATGTGACAATCATGCTCATTGATGAGAAATCTGAAGAAGTTCTATATGTTATTATTTTTAAAGATTTATTTTATTATTTAGAGAGGGGTGATATAGGGGGACAGGGAGAGAGAGTCTTAAGCAGACTGCCTGCTGAGCCCGGACGTGGATCTTGATCTCAAGACCCGGAGTTGACCACCAGAGTGGAAACCAAGAGTTGGAGGCTTAACCCACTGTGCCATCCAGGAGCCCCTGATGATTTCTGTATTTTAAATGTTAATACCTAATGGTTCTAATCCTTTGCATGTTATCTTCCATCTAGCCCATGGGTTTGCCATGAGGTCTAAACAGGTCATAACATGTAAAGCACCTACAAAATGTCTGGCCCATAGTAGGCACTAAATCGAAGACAGCTGTTGTGATGGTCGCTATTCTATAAACCACGCAGAGACTATCGCTTGGTTTTAGAACTTCAGGTGACATAGATTTGTCTTTATACTTTTCTGTACTTTTCAGATTTGCTTTAACACTTTTGTGATAAAAACAATGGGCTTCTAGAAACGATTCATACCAGCTGTTTGTAATTTTTGTTTAAAAAAATTACACCTATAGGGACGCCTGGGTGGCTCAGTTGGTTGGACGACTGCCTTCGGCTCAGGTCATGATCCCGGAGACCTGGGATCGAGTCCCGCATCAGGCTCCCAGCTCCACAGGGAGTCTGCTTCTCCCTCTGACCTTCTCCTCGCTCATGCTCTCTCACTGCCTCTCTCTCAAATAAATAAATAAAATCTTTTAAAAAAAAATTACACCTATAGTCATATAACTTTCCTCCCTTCCTACCTCCTCATTACCCTCAGGAGAATCCTGAGTCCTTAACACAAAGAGGGTCTGCTAGAACCTACCCCTTCTTTCCTCTTCAGCCTCAGTTCTCATTCACAACCTCACAATCCGGCCATAATTAATGTCTTTCAGCTACTGAAAATGCTGCTTTCTGTCTCTGCCAATCCCTTCTATTCTGTCTCTTTCTTGGACACTTTTCTTCACCTTACTGTATAGGCTAGCCCCTTCTCATCTTTCAGAAGTCACTTGTTGGGGTACTCATTCACCGACTCCATTCACACCACAGAATTTTGTTGAGTTTCTACTTTCTGCCAGGACTCTGGGGTAGAACAGTGAACAAATCAGGGCCCTCTAAAATCAAGGACCTAGTGGAAATGAGACAACATGCTCACATTGCATAATTTGAGGGGACTTTAACACAGGGCTGATTTAAGAAGGTGTAGGCAGGGTGTAGAGAAACCATAAGGAATGGTCACAGTGGACACCATTGGGGCTGAAGGGCAAAGGGAAGAAGTAGCTAGTGGACCCTGGAGATAGAGCTTGGAGAGGCCACCTGGCAGGCTTCTGACTTTCAGTCAAGGCCAACAGCCATCCTGATGTTACTCCCTCACCCAGAGAGGGAACCAGAGGAATAAATTCCCCAACTCACCCCCTCTCAGTCCAATCTCTTGCTGGCGTTCCCCGTTAGCAAAGCCCAATTTGTTCCCACAGGCAAGCATGACTGACAGAGATCCAGTCTGCTGAGTCAGTGCGTAGGATGGAGAAGGCAGAGCATGGGTCTGAAGGAGCTAATGGAAGACCTTCAGCACAAACCTTGCTCTCACACAGTCTCTATTCTGGTAGAGGAAGACGAACAGTGCGATTAAAGCCAAAATTCAGCGAACCCTGACAAAGTGCCAGGCACATTCTAAGCTCTTCAGCAGCTTTGACTGACTTGGTCCTCACTATAACTAATGACCTCAAATTGACAGATGAGGAAACTGAGGCACAAAAAGGCACTGGAGGCATCAAATCTCTGTCTTCTTGGTCAGTAGCATTTTCTCCTTTTCTGATGGGAGTCAACTCAGGAGCTAGGGCGATCAATCATCACAGTTTCCCAGAACTGTCCATTTTCCCAGGATTTGGCATATTCAGTGCTAAAACCAGAACAGTCCCAGGCAACTGGGATAGTAGGTGGCTGTGGCTTTTTAAAAGCATTTGTGAGGGACGCCTGGGTGGCTCAGTTGGTTAGGCGGCTGCCTTCGGCTCAGGTCATGATCCCACCGTCCTGGGATCGAGTCCCGCATCGGGCTCCTTGCTCGGCAGGGAGCCTGCTTCTCCCTCTGCCTCTGCCTGCCACTCTGTCTGCCTGTGCTCGCTTGCTCTCACTCTCTCTCTCTCTCTGACAAATTAAAAAAAAAAAATCTTTAAAAAAAAAAAATGTTTAAAAGCATTTGTGAAATCCTGGTTCACCTCCAGGATCCTACCCACTTCCTTCAGGTACGTGACAACCAGACATTCTTGATAGATGGACAGATGAATCCCTATAAAATCCAAGAACAGGGGCACCTGGGTGGCTCAGTGGGTTAAAGCCTCTGCCTTCGGCTCAGGTCATGATCCCAGGGTCCTGGGATAGAGCCCCAGATGGGGCTCTCTGCTCAGCAGGGAGCCTGCTTCACCCTCTCTCTCTCTGCCTGCCTCTCTGCCTAATTGTGATCTCTGTCGGTCAAATAAATAAATAAATAAAATCTTAAAAAAATAAAATAAAATTCAAGAACAGAAAAGAGGGCCGCTTGGATAGCAAGGCCAGTCACGCATTGATTTCAGTTCAGGTTGTGATCTCGAGGCCATGAGTCGGAGGCTGGCATTGGGCTCAGCACTCAGCAGAGAGTCTGCTAAAGACTTTCTCTCTCCCCCTGCCCTTCCCACCTGCTTGCTCTCTCTCTCTCTCTCTCTTTTTCTCTCAAATAAATAAATAAATACATCTATAAGCAAAAACAATAGAAAAGAAACACACCTAAGAGACCTAATTTGAAAAAAGACCTAGTCACATCTAAACTCTAAATAAACCATGGCAATGTTTTGGGAAAGTACAAATTAATATTTGGGGAAGATGGAAAATGAGGGAAAAATGAATATTATGAGTAAAAGATAGAGTTGTTTTTGTTTTTGTTTTTAAGTAGTAATATAAAGCACTAAGACTAATGGTCCTAGGGATATACTGAAATACAGTTGCCAACGCGGGTGTAGAAAAATGTCAAAAGAGCTGGATCCAAAAGGAAAACACATTATAGAAAAAGAAAAGAAAGAAATAGGAGAGGGGGAAACAATATTGAGCATATTCTGTTAAACAAAATTAATACGCAATTATAAGTATTTGAGTATTCATACTATGTAAATGCCTTTTGCAAATGAGATTATAGCTTTGCTTGCAAACAGTAAGCATGCTAAATAAATGTAAGGTGCTATTATTTAAACAACAACCACAACAGCTAGTGGATGGTATTGGCAGCAATCCCTACAGAAGCCTCAAGCCTCCGGGAAGACACTGTCTATAAGGAAATGGGCACCGCTCACAGCACCTCCACAGCTAGACAGGGGTTAGCAAGTGAGAAATAAAGCTTTCTCTCTAAAGGCTCCTAGGGATTGAAGTTGATTGGTTGGTTGGACAATAACATGGGGAGTTTCGGGGTAGATGTTCAGGGGACAGAGTCCTTGGGCTTATGATTGCCGGACAAAATTTCTTTGTGGGACCAGGGGCAAACTCAAACAGGGCCTTAGCCCAAGTAGATGACCCTCCAGCTGTGGTGCTTGTAACTGTGAACACATCTGTGCTCCCGCTGTCCACTCGAGTGCCCTCCTCCCCCTCCACGCCCAGAGCCGAGGAAGCACAGGGACCGCAGGGGAAAAACTGAAGTCACTGTGTGTTTAGATCAGTTCTGCAGGACACAGCAAAATCTGAAATGGATTGTGACCTGCTGATAATCTTTCACAGCGAACTAAGTGATCATTGATTAAAAATAGCTTTGAACATGTATCGCACATCTATTTCAGGCCTCGTTTTATTTGGAATGCAGAGAGAGCTGGAAGCCAGAGCTCCATGAGCAGCAGCTGGAAATCTACTCAGACATTCTAGCCAATTCACGTCAAGCCCAGTTGGCAAAATTAATGCCATTCTGCGGTCTCAGTGAAGGAGAGAGATTGTTAATTATGCCCCACTGCCCAGTGGTTTCTATTATGGACACATCTGGACTGAGAGGCTCATTTGAAATCCCCAATTTCACTGCTTCCCAGAGTCTAAATCAAGTTTAAAAATGGATTTGTGAGGATGAGAGTGGGGTGCAAACCGCCTTGCCCACAGACTCCAGGTGAGCTTTCATGAAAGTCTGTCCGGGTTTCAAAGGCTCTGTTATGCCTTTGGTGCTCACATTTTCATCGGTGTTTCCTGCCTGTTCCTAAAATGCCATATTTGGACAGGTTTCTCGGTAAATAATAAATAAAACACACACTCCCATCTCTGTACCTCAGGGCTAAGGAGTCTCTCCTCCATGTACCCTCCACCACGGCAGGCTGACATTCTCATCTCTCGGATAGGAAGGCAGGCTGGGACCTCGTCTGTTTTGAACAGAAAGCCTTCTAAGGAACATTTCTGCCCTGCATCAAGAGACAGCTGTTTGTTTGGAGGAAAACTTCCTTCCAGATGATTACTGGCTCCTGTTTTTGCTGCAGGCATGGTAGAGGGGTGCAGGCACTGTTGGAGGTGCCGTCATTGAGAAGAGAATTAAAACAGATCCTCCGCGAAACCCAAGGTGCCACTCAAATCCTACAGGGCTTGAAGTTCTGCAAACCGGCCACTTGCTGTTGTGCTTAGATCTCAGATAGCACAGGCTCCTATGCTCGGTTCCAACTTCCTGGAGATCACCAGTGTTCACAGAGCAGAGAGCAGCACTGGACCACGTAGCAGCCCCAAGGTGGAGGCTCCCCTTGCTGAGTCGGGTGTCCCTACATGAGATGAGATCAGAACCTCCAGGAGGCTGTGTTCCCTTCCCCCACCCTCCCTCAAACGGCCTGATGACTACAGTTCATTTTGAATTTGTTCCTTTACATCAAACCTTTCAAGGCTTCATCCTTAATAAATAGTAAATGCTCTTAGGAAGGGGTGGTCATGCCTTCTCCATCACTTACACCGAATGGTGGCTGAGTTTCCAGACTTCTCCTGACAGCAGGGATTCTGATGGAGGAAGAAAAGTTCGACCAGGGAAGGTAAAGCAGGACTGTCCCCTAAAGGAAAGCGGCAAGACTAAGGACATTGAAAATAGGCTCCTCTGGAGACTCTATTGATATGTTTGCCTGGAACTAACCTTGCTCGGGCTGTCCTAACTCACATAAATGACTTGGTTGATGGATAAGCTTGATAGAAACCAGTCTTTGATAAGACAGGAAAATCTGTCAGTGGAGGGACTGAAAATTACAGAAAGCAATATATAAGCTTAATTTTAAAAAGAGTTTCTGAGCTATGAGTCTGCCTAACAATGGGCCAGTGAAGATGGAGACAGAGCCGCTCCATCCCTGGGAAGCATTTTTTTTTTTAAGATTGTATTTATTTATTCATTTGAGAGGGACAGAGAGAGCGAGAGAGAGTGCATGAGTGTGGGGGCAAGACTGAGGGAGAGGCAGACTCCCCACTGAGCAGAGAGCCCAATGCAGGGCTGGATCCCAGGACTCCGAGATCATGACCTGAGTCAACGTCATATGCTTAACCGAATGAGCCACCCAGGTGCCCCTCTGGGAAGCATTTAAATGACATCTGCATTCATTCTTGACAATGGTGCCACAGAGGACAGTTTTGCCCTAGACAGGTGTTGGAACTAGATCAAGCTGGAGGTCTGTTCCAATCTAAGGGTCCGATGGTTTATTTAATCAGCTCAGGGAAATGCGTGATTCTGACCAAAGGAGCCAAAGTTAGTGTAACATCACAACAGCCAAAGCAGAAATGCAGGTGCACAAAACTCAAGGATTAGGAGATCAGACCACAGCTCCTCTGTCCCTCTTTGAACTGCCTCGGGATGAAAGAGGGGACTGCAAACTTATTTGACCTAGACACAGAGATCCTTCAGAGGCAAGGTCACCGTGCAGGACTCCTGGCTCTGGAAACAGCCTCACCCTGAGCTGCCCACAGCCTACAGGACAGAAGGTGGTAACTGTAGGGTCAGCCTCTACATTTCTCTCCCGTGAAAACTATGCTAAGACAATGAATGTTTCTTCCAGCTGGAGCTAGAGATGCAAGTCAAAGAAGGGAATGACAGGTAGGAGTCAAATTTGGAAACTAGGTGGTATCCAGATTTGCTCAACACCAAGATTAAGGGTAGATCCCGGATTCAGAAACATAATGGAAGAACAAGTGCTTTGGAAGCAGAAAGATCTGCCTTCAAACTCCACATATACTACGAGATTTTCGGCAATTTCCTTATATTTTCCGAGCCTTAGTTTTCTTTATAGAGAAAATGGGGCTAACGATGCTGCCTTTAAGGAATTGTATGAGAATTAAACTAGATAGAGTTTGGGGAAAAAGAAGAAGCTGGGCTCAGAGTGGGCATTCTGCAAAAGTTAATTATTCTGCTTCCTCCTCTCTTTACACAGCAGTTCTCCCCGCTGGCTGCAGAATCGAATCTCCTGGGGTATGTTTTCGACCATTCCTATGCCTGAGCTTCCCTTGCCTCAGAGATTCTGATGTAACTCATCTGGGATGAGACGCAGTCATCAATATTTTCAAATATTTTTAAAAATCTAGGGCACCTGGGTGGTTCAGTTGGTTAAGCGTCTGCCTTCGGTTCAGGTCATGATCCCAGAGTCCTGGGATTGAGCCCCACATTGGGCTCCCTGCTCAGCGGGAAGCCTGTTTCTCCCTCTCCCTCTGCCTGCTCCCTTGCTTGTGCTCTCTTGCTCTGTCAAATAAAACAAATCTTAAAAAAAAAAAAAAAAAATCTTCCCAGGAGACTCTAATAATTTCCCAAGATTGAACTACTGCCCAAGGATATCAGAATAAGTATCATCCTTGGTTTTGAAATTTTCTATTATGGTTTAGGCAAATATTTTATATCCCTAAGGCTTAATTTATTGATTATTTTAAGAAGGGGAGTAATATTCTGATTTTATAGAATTGCTTTAAGTATATAGTGAGATATATTTAATAAAACTCCTAAAAGAAGTAATTGACAATTAATAGATATTCAATAAATATTCATTTTTCTCCCTCTCTTTTCTTGTTATTAATCAGGGAACACATGTGTTGAAATACTAATAAATCAACAGGGACAACAGACATGACATAATACCAATCAGACAGTTTTGAAATTAAGGAATTCCTAACTCCCTTAGGCAAGAGTATCTTACCTTTCTTTTGCTACATAAAGTTAAATCCTAGGATAGGGATGGCAAACATGGTGTCCATTTACCCCATTCCTCCCTTCCATGCTCATGATGGACATCACTAATCTATTATAACACTCTTTCTTATCAAGCCCCAAAGAGGTGTCAAAGTGTTTTACCTTATAGCTCTCTAAAGCCTATGCTAATAATTAATGACCTGGTATTTGTATTGAAACAGATTTGCCCTCCTTATTTTAGGTCATGGGTTTCCTCAAGCCTACAAATGGATACTATTTCAGAGATGGTTAAGTAGGTTCCCTGGTAAGTGGAGAGTGTGTGGCCAGAGATGAAGGCAGACCCTGAAAGTGGCCAGCTTTATGCAATCTGATCTACACTGAGCTAAAAAACTATGCTTTTCGGTGAGTTTAGGGAATGCAGTTGGGTTGGGGTGGGGGGGAGGAGGCAGTGGGTAAACACCAAGCTAGAAAGAAAGAGCTCGTACCTGCGTGGTGTTTGGTGCACTCGAGGTGTGCTTAAGTCCTACAATTTCCAGGAAGGTCTATCAGATGGTTTTCCAAACGCCAGATTGTTTCTTGGACTTGAAAATGTGAAATGAACTATTGCACTATTTCTCCCCTAAGGTGATAGGCAAAGGCTCTGATGAGAAAAACTCTGGAGCTCCAGTCAGCGGGGGCAGGGCAGGGGGTGGGGGAGAGCCTGACATTGGTGTCAGCAGGCTTGTCACAGCCGAGACCTCACAGACGCCAAGGCCTGGTGCGAATGGCTGGGGGCCTCCTCTGCTGTGCCCACCCAAGGGCAGCCAACACTTCAACAAATGGAGGCTTCCACTGATATTCCTTATTACTGATTAACCCCTTGGTGGGTGGGAAGCATGTTGGCTTGTCACAGAGCAGCATCAGCCCCTGCTGGGCGACCCTGTGACAACTCAGAGCTGACACCACAGCAGGAACAAATTATAATTCTGATAGACTGGTAGAAAGCTTTTTTTGGGGGACCTTAAATAAAACTGTAACTTGCTACACTCAATCTTTCCCTTATTGTTTAAAAGACCAAGTGCTCCCCTTTGTGCAAATTCAGGGCTAGGAGCTGGGAAATGGAGAACTCCTGCCCATGCAACCGAGGGTGGGTTTTGTTCATTTTCATTTTTTACCTCCAAAAAGCGCTCCTGTCACTTCCACTCCCAGCATGGAGAAGTCAGCAGAGCGACTAATGTCACAGGGCGGTGACAGCCTTTAGGAAGCCATGCAGAAGCATGGGCGGGGGGCCCCGAGACCAAGGATTGGGGGCAGGGAGAGGAGAGATGCCAGGCAAGAAGGGTACAGGATGTGGAGCTGCCAAGTAGAAGACACAGCTGGTGTGGCTGGGAGATGGAGCAAATAGGTAAATACACTGAGGATCGTCCGAGCCAAAATGCTCATTGCCAGAGAAGATATTTATAAACATTGAAACAGGAAGTTTAGGAAGAACCCCGAGGTGTTGGATTGGAACTGAGCTATTGGTGTGAACTTCTGTTTTTATTATTGTGTGTGTGTGAGTATAAATATATACAGACACACAGATATAAAAATAGTCACAGCTGTATATGTGTGTATATGTATATATATCCATCTACACACACTTACACATGTACAGTGTAATGTGTCCTATCTCTGTCCACTGAGTGAGCCTAAAAGCAATGGCACCCCAGGACCAATTAATAGAGTGCCTAAATCTTGGTTTCTAAATATCCTTTATAAACAGAAACTAGACATCCTTGAGAAAATGGCTGATTCCAGGGCTGCAACAGAAAACATGTAAGTTGACCTTGAGTTATCATCTTAGGTCAGGAAATGAGGAAAGGCTCAATGAACATGGGGATGTGCCAAAAGGACACAGGAGCCAGTGTGATAGGGTCGCATCTGGGGCAAGAAAACACTTCAACAAGAATAGTAGGAATGGATTACAATCCACTGAATAAAATTGGAATCTATACATGCATATTCATATACATGCTGAATGAATGGTTGAGGGAAAAGAAAAGCTTCCTAACAGAATACCAACTCATAAAAATGGAAGAAGTGATGGAAATAGACACTTACAATGCAGCAACCTTGATAAAGGTGGACGATTCAGTCAATGGAGGGTAAGGGCAGTAGTTTGAAGTTTAATAGGGACTTGAATATTGACTGATCTTGGAATATGTCCCCATAAAACACTAATCAATTCCAAAAGCCAAAATGTTCAATTTAAGGTGGAGAAACTCAACGGACAACAACATGATCGAGTGACCAAGGTTAGTGGTGAGAAGAGGTGACAACATCTGTCTCCTGGTGTGAGGCACTGGGGAGAACATGCGTCATTCCTGCAAAATTACTGCCCAGGATGCATGACCTCAGCATATATATCCTATGACCAAGTAATTGCATTCCTAGGTATTTTCCCAAGAGAAATGAAAGTGTATATCCACAGAAATACTTGTATAAGAATATTGGGAGGCACTTTCATCACAAGAGCAAAAAAAAAATCACAAAGATCCCAGGTATCAATTAATAGGAAAAGAAACTGTGCTATATTACAATGTAATACTACTGAATAGCAAGAAATACAAGCAATAACATAGACGAATCTCTATGCTGAAGAAAGTGTTACATGAAAGACATACTGTATCTTTCCATTCATAGAAGTTTTAAAACAGGTAAGGATGGGGGAGGGGATCAGAACAGTAGTTTCCTACAGGGGATTTTCCTACAGGGCCCCAGGGAAGAGACAGGAGGGAACTCGCAAGTATGGTAAAGTTCTCTCTGACTAGAAGTTCGAGGTAAGCAAATGGAAGGATTAGTTACAGCTCATCAAATGGTACACTTAAGATTTGTACAAATTTTTTTTGTATCAATCTTACCTCAAAGGGAAAGAAAAAGAACTATAAATGAATATTAAACTATAGCTATTGATATGTATACAGAAGTATTTAGGGGTAAGTGTATTTATTGACTGATGTCAGTGACTTACCTTGAAATGCATCCCCAGAATGAGGTGGGTCAGTGGACGGGTAGAGAGAGAAACAGCTGAATGACAGAGCAAGAGTAATAAAATGTTATCCAGTCTAAGTGGTGGCTGTGTGAGTGTTCCCTGTAAATTTCTTTTATCTTTCCTGTTTGTTTTAAAATTCCCACAGGTAAGTGCTGAAAATATACTTAAAAAAAAAAAAGTTTGCTGTGGACTAAAAGAGGAGGAATGGAGTCCCAGTGGTGAAACAGCATGATGCTAAGAGTTGGGTCGGCTGAAAAGCTGGGGCATATCACACCAAAGTAGGTCTCCCTCATGTGTGTGCTTAAAGAAATGAGATATAGGAACATCTATGGGTCAGTTATTCCCATCGTCTCTAATGTCATAATCACCCAGCATGTCCTATCCTGTTTGACCACTAACTGAAAGAAGACTCTAGAACACCAAATCAACCTGATCATTTTAATTGTCTTCTTCTGAAAGTGTTACCAGTTAACCAAAGTGCATGAAAACAGCTTATTTGATATAATGGAATGTCCTTTCATTTCTGTGCTCTGTCAGTAGTTATCTCCCAAGAGTGTGCATCAGAATGGGATGTCTTACTTTTTGTTGTTCAAGTATTATCCTGGGGGCACCTGGTGGCTCAATGGGTTAACCCTCTGCCTTCAGCTCAGGTCATGGTCTCAGTGTCCTGGGATCGAGCCCCACATAGGGCTCTCTGCTCAGTGGGGAGCCTGCTTCCCCCTCTCTCTCTTCCTACTCATAATCTCTGTCAAATAAATAAATAAAATCTTAAAAAATTAAGTATTATCCGGGCAACGCATAATATATTACACTAAATATTCTGCTACATGTTTTGTGCCTCTTATATCCCTGGGCAGCGTTCCATGTCAATACATATAAAACACATCTTCTGTAAAATGAGAACATGATAGCTGTGAAGGCTAATTTAGTGAATAACTTACAAATAACCTAGAACAATATCTGGCACATGGTAATTGTTTAGTTAATATTAACTATTGTTATTCCATTGGACAGGTATTCCATAATTTGTGTAATTTATTGATGTACTGGTAGGTTGCTGCTCTTTTTTCCCTATTTAATACAAATAATATGGAATTGAAAAATCGTGTACCTGTATCTTGATACATATAAATATTACTTGGATAAATTCCTAAAAATGGAACTACTAGATCCCAGGAAATGTACCCTGTGCCAGTCATATATCTGTTTCTCTCAACCAAAGCCCATCCTCCCATACTTTGCTTTGTGACCCTGGGGTGGGAATTTGTAAACTGCCTTTCCCAGGCTGCCTTGCCAGCTGACTTCTTTTTTGGTTTCATCCAGGAAGATACTGCCTAATCAACCTCCAAAATGGTTGCTTCAATTTGAATTCCCACCAACAGTGTATGAAAGGTCCTCTTTCTCGTTTTATGGAGTGTTTTGTTGTTTTCTTTAATACAACCTTAGGGTCCCCATCCAGACCTTCTGAGTACGAATCTGGAGGAGTGGGGCCTGGGCATCTGTGTTTTTCTAGGAGCATCACAGGTGATCGGCACAGCCAGAAAAGAACACTGTTCTAGATCTTTGATTCCCAAAGTGTGCTCCTAGATCACACCTGGGAGCTTGTTAGAAATGCAGGATCTCAGAAACTGCATTTTAACAAGCTCCCCAAGGAACTCACATGCACATTAAAGTTTGAGAAGAACTGCTCTATAAAGGATGCTCTCAGATGAGCAGCAACACAGCCAGATTTTGTAGGACCTAAAGCTTGCATCATTTGGGAAACCTTTTTCTTTTTTTTTCTTTTAACCAAAAGAGAATACAAAATTACAAATAAAAATTGAGTACAAATTGAATATTTATTTACAGTGAAGGAATAAATCATAATAAAATACTAATTTCCAAGAGCTGGAAATGTCACAAACATCACAGAATCCAGGGAGGGAAATGATGAAAAATGTTTACCAGTGAACTGATAACACACATCTTTAGTATTTTTCTAAATTTTTAACCATTTCATTACACGATAAGCAATGGTTCCTGTCATCTTTCTACCTATAGAGAGAGGGAAAAGATAATTCAGTCTGCAACAAATGGTTTTTTATTATTGATCATTTAGGGAAGTTTTTCTCAGCTTCCAAGTTGTTCAGTGTTCCAAGTGTTCAGATTTTCAGAGTTTTGTCAAATCTGGGATAAGCTCTATGCAGTTTCCTTCAGCTGTGAACTAGAAGAGTCATGGCATTTCAGGTTCCTTGTGCAATGGTTAATTTTAAATACCCTTTTCATCAATGATACTCATTAACCTTTTTGTAGTCTGTGTCCTTAAGTGGACAGTTACTTTCGTTTTCCTTCTGCTCTGCTATCGCTTGTCCTGGAATGTCCCAATTCACACAAATTTCCTTCTTCAGTTATCATTTTATCTATATTTTCTTTGCTATCATGCTCCTATTTCTTGTCTTCATGATTTCTTAAAGTTTATTTACTTATTTTAGTAATCTCTACACCCAATGTGGAGCTCAAACCCGTGACCCCAAGATCAAGAGTTCATGCTCCTCTAACTGAGCCAGCCAGATGTCCCTTGTCTTTGTGATTTTGGTCATCAGAATTTTTACCTTCTGTTGTGATAAAGTAAAAAACATTTTGAAGTTTCTGCTAGTGTTCTTCATTTCAGTTTAGCGTTTCTTCCCTTCACACTTGAATTTGAGTATAATCAACCATTCTGAAAATTGATACAAAATTAATCTGAAATTAAGACATCCACAAGAGTATGTCAAATACATTTTTAAATTGTGTCTACAATATACTGAGCTACATAATAGAATAACCACATTACTCTTCTACTACATCAATTGCCTTACTGATGAACATAGGAGCTCTGTCACTAGAACCTTTGTTTCTTTGAGGCTTTTTAATGCAATGTATCAATATTACATGCCTTTTCATCTAAAACCAGCAGAATTCATCTAGACAAGATGAGTCATCTATGCTAAGAATTATTTTGAGATGCATAAAACCTGCAACCTCACAGACTTACTATTTGTAGTACTATTAGAGGTTTTCGCTCCTACAAATGCAGACATTCTGGTAAATTCTACTTTGAGCCCTTATAAAAAAAAGAGAGAGAGAGAGAGAAAACTGTGTTTATAATGGTATATGCTGCGTTACTGAGTATATTCTTGATGGAAGAACATTTCCTTTCTTTTTCTTTCTTTTTTTAGGCATCCTTTAGAACCAAATCCTCCATTTACCTTTACATGTTTGATGATTGCGAGACTTCTCGACAGACCACCTTCTGGCTCTGCACATTTCAAGCACTGTCTCCCTCCCCTTCCCCGCATGCTTCCAGGGCCAGGTGTGGTAAGATCATTTCATTCCATGACACCATGTGTGGCTTTGTATCTTCATGCCACAGTAGGTGGTAGAAATATTCGTGGAAGCCATACTTACATGAGAAAGGCAAACAACAGTGGAACTACTGTCTCCATAAAGACCTATCATTAAACTCAAAATCAACATATCTCCAACTCAGCTTCCCTTTATCTGGATCTAAAAAATGTCTGCCATCTCTTCAAGGCCCCCCAAAACCTAGGGAATTGTAATGAAGTGGGGGAGAGGTAGAAAGAGGCAGCTGCCTCAGCCGATTTCAGCCAAACTATCTTTCTTTTGAAACTTTACAAAAATTTATGGCCATGTAAAAGACTTTGATGGGGCCCCTCCCGGGGCTTTTGGAAGGAATTATGCAAGAAAAGATTCCTGAAACTTAAGGTTCATTAAGGTCATGGTCCATCTGTCCCTGCAGAGGACCACTTAGGATCAAAATGACAGAGCAGAGAAATGTCTTCAAAGATCCCTAGTAGAGGCTCCTTGTTACAAATACTGGGAAACTGAGGCCGTCAGAGGTTGTGTCACTTCCTCAGGACCACATTTATTGCCCTATTTGCCACACACCGGCACAGGATCTCAAGAGGTACCTTCCAATAGCCATCTCATGTAAACAACTGGAACCAGACTCTTCAGAGCTGGGTAACGAGCCGAAAGCCTTCCCCGCCTTCTTTCACCCAGTTAGTAACAGAGTCAGGACCAGAAATTTGACCCCAAGTCCAGTGTTCTTTCTCTGGAGTGCTTCTAACTTTGTGGTTTTTCCCCTGAAGATGTTCAGATTCTGATTCCCCTGAAGAGCTTTAGTCTTTGAGAGCTAAACTGATGCCCAGTGTGTACTAAAGGAAATAAATCGTTACAAGAGGTGTCACTCCAGATTTCATTTAGGCAAAGTAGCAAATAAATACCCCCAACTCTGTGATCAGTCTCACAGCCTCTCACAAGGTAGTTGCCAACAGAGATATTTTGCTGACCCATTGAATCTCATGTGACAAAGAAAAAAAAAATCCCTTCCATAAGTCATAGTCACAATGTATATATTGACGAGATGTGGTTTAGTACCAAGTAGGCATTCTCTGCCCCAAAGAAAGAAGGATTACTGAATGCTGATACTGACGCTAATGTTAGTCTATTACAAGTGTTTCATGCTGTGGCTCTATTCTGATTTGTGCCTTGAGATAAAGATTTAATATCCCTCATTTAAATTACAGTATCTATTGGATTTTTATGGGCTGCAGTATGCTCCTATACTAACATTTCAACGCAGTCATTTCCACCCAAAGATTTATTTGATCTGACAAGTCACACACATCACACAATTAAAACAACTGAAACATCAGCTCTGTGGGCCACATTCTATTGTCTTTATGCATGCAACAATTATTTCTTGAATGCCCCCTCTGTGACAGAAGCTGTCACAAGTGGGAAATAGGAGAGGCATGCGACGTTGAAGGGGGACAGAAAGATGGATGATACAGACGTATGTCCTGATGAAATTCCTAGACAAGTAGGAGAAATAGACACCTGGCAGCCCAAAATTTACAACGCAACACGGTAGAGTCTGAGACCACAGAGGAAGAGAATATATTTTTGGTCAGGGGAGAGGGAAATTTGAGACAACTTTGAGAGCTGACATTTGAGGGAGTTCTCAAAAGACAACATTGACCAGAGAGCACAGAGGCAGGATATTAGAAGTAGGAGGTCCAACAATGTGCAAAGTTTTGGAGATGTAAAGAAGAAGGTTTAGGAGGCAACTAGCATTTGATCTGGGCTACATCCAGAGTGCCTGGGAGCAGGGAGGGGGGATACCTAGAGAAAAGCTGAAATTCGAAGAGTGTCAGAGCATCCTGGGAAAGTTCTGTGTACCCTGCTAAGGAGAGAGGACTTGCTTCTGTAGAAAATAGTAAGATTCAGGCAGTGTCGTGACATCACCAGGTCTGTGTTTAAGAAAATCAAGTATAGGAGGGATCCAGTTACAATGCTGTGTGGCAAAGGTCCAGCAAGAAATAAGAGCCTGAGCTATGAAAATGCCACCACTATAACTGGCAAAGGATCTCAAGAGGTACCTTCTGATCACCACATTTGAAGGGGCACGTGCACCTGAAATGTTTATAGCAGCAATGTCCACAATAGCCAAACTATGGAAAGAACCTAGATGTCCATCAGCAGATGAATGGATAAAGAAGATGTGGTATATATAAACTATGGAATACTATGCATCCATCAAAAGAAACAAAATCTTGCCATTTGCAACAACGTGAATGGAACTAGAGAGTATTATACTGAGCAAAATTAGTCAATCAGAGAAAGACAATTATCATATCATCTGAGGAATTTGAAAGGAAGGGCAGGGGGTTGTGGGGGGTGGGGAAGGAAAAAATGAAACAAGATGGGATCGGGAGGGAGACAAACCCTAAAAGACTCAATCTCACAAACTGAGGGTTGCCGGGGGGCGGGGGGGCAGGGAGAGGGTGTTTGAGTTATGAACACTGGGGAGGGTATGTGCTATGATGAGTGCTATGAAGTGTGAAAGCCTGCTGATTCACAGACCTGTACTCCTGGGGCTAATAATACATTATATGTTAATAAAAGGGGGGGGGCTTAAAAAAAAGGAGGTATCTTCTGATAACCTTCTCATGTAAACATCTGTAACTAGAAACATCAGGGTTGGGTAGCCAGCCTTAAGCCCTCCCCGCCTTCTTTCATGCAGCAAGCTGTTATTTACAACATAAAGTTCTCAGACCACTTGTGTAAGAAGACAGGTGTCTGGATGACCCCGATCTGATCCCTTCCTCCTCCCCCAGCCTAATGATCTCATGTGCCATCCACTTTGCTTTTGCTTTTTCCCCCATCAATGAGGCTGGATCTAAGTGGGCCAGTCAGTCTGATTCATAGACACAACAATGATGTAAGAGGCTTGGGACCTCAGTCTCAAATCTCCTCCCTTTTAGGCCAAATAGGAAAACAGAGAAATGCACTGACCCAGTTGGAAAGAAAGTATTAGCTTATTATTAAGCCACCAAGCAGCCAATAATACCCCAAATGCAGAGTTCACTGGTAAAGGTAACTGAGGAAAAAAAGGCTAAAGTTTAGGACAAATGGGGCCTCTGCTCCCATCCCAAATGCATACATGGGGGCCTGAGCTCTCAGCATGCCCATGATGAATGAGCCCTCAGAGCGGACAGCAAGTTCACTCTCTCAACCATCAGAAGGGCTGAGGTCTGCAGTAGGCAGCGGAAAAAGGAAGAGTTTCCTACAGCTTCCCCTGATCCAGAGAGAGAGAGGGGAAGAGAGCCCTTAGCTCTTGTGTCTAGCCAGTGAAAGCCTAAGGAGAAGCCAGAGGTCTTGCCTTAGTCACAACCATCCTTGTCACTCGGTGGCCAAGGAGGTCCCAGTAAGAGGATGCAGCAAGGCAGAAACAACCCCCTGCACAGTGAGAGGGGCAGAAATATTTGGTGAGAGGCAGTTTGCCAAATAAAACACAAAATGCAGGGTGCCTTGGCGGCTCAGGTGGTTAAGCATCTGCCTTTGGCTCAGGTCATGATCTCAGAGTCCTGGGATCAAGCAGGGAGCCTGCTTCTCCCTCTCCCTCTGCAGCTCACCCTGCTTGTGCTCTCTCTCTCACATACACTGTTCCTCTCAAATAAATAAGATTTTTAAAAAATTTAAGTGATTTTAAAAAATAAAATAAAATACAGAATGCCCAGTTAAATTTGTATTTAGGACAAACAACAAATAACCTTGCAGCATAAGAACATCCCAAGTAGGGTCCCTGGGTGGCTCAGTTGGTTAAGCATCTGCCTTTGGCTCAGGTCATGATTCCAGGATGGTGATGGGATCCCACATCAGGCTCCCTGCTCAGCAGGAAGTGCTCTTCTCCCTCTGCCTGCAGCGCCCCCTTGCATGTGCGCTCACTTTCCCTCTCTCATTCTCTCTCTGACAATAAATAAAATCTTTAATAAAAAAAAAAAGAACGTCCCAAATATCTCATGGGACATGCACTAAGAACTGTGTTGTCCGTGTGGAACTGGACAGTCTACACTTCCATATGATAAGTCTCATCCCCAGTGGAAGAATCTTCCTTGGTGGCGGAGATATTCACATCCCCACGTCTGCTTTTGAAGCGCAGGGCTCCGGCCATGGAGAACTTTACCATCACGCAGCCCATCAGCTGACATTTGCTCGTGCTGAGAGCGAGGAGGCCCAGAGAACTGTGAGAACCGGTCCCAGTCCCGCTGCTCACGGAGGGCAGACCAGGCAGCAAGATACACCGGCAGACCCCGCCACCAGGTTCTTTCTCTTTGGCCACCCTAAGTCCCCTTTGTCCCTTGGCTCACCATCTCCTGGATTAGCTGAATGTTCCCTCAGGGCAAACAGAATTATTTTGTCATACCTTCTCGCAATGCCTAGCACGATGCTTTACGAGCCCCGCAGCATCCTCCATACTGTGGAGTGGCGGGCCACGTGGCTAAGTTATCTGGACGGCTGCCACCTCTCCCCCGCCGGCCACCTCCTGCGCGTGCAGCTGCCCCGAGGGCTGCTGTGAAGCTGGCCCGGCCTCCAGCCAGGCGTGAAAATGGTCTGAGCCCTCTGGAGAGGCCATGAAGTACGACCCTCCGGGTAACCGACCGTCTTGGGGGGGACATCCTCTCTGCGGAGGTAAGGCTTCAAGGAAAACGCAGCTGCGACCTGCTAGCTGTCGGGAAAGGTAGTCTTACTTGCATCGGGAGCTTCATCTTCCTCCACAGCAAACCTCTGGCCAGAGCTGCCAGCAAAGAACCAGCTGGACTTTGAGGATTTCTTTCTCTCCTTTCCCTTGCCTCCCTCTTGTGGACAAGCAGGCACGCAGTTAGCACAAAGGCGGTGAGGAGGGGAGGAGACCACCACCACCAGTGGCACAGCCAGGCTGAGGTGTCTGCCACACCCAACCTTGTGGGGGGGGACACGGACAACTTGATCTTCCCCAAGGTGATCTTCCCCACCCGCCACCACTTCTCACAAATCACACCACGCTGTCCTCTCCTTGTTCCCAGCACCTGCTGGTTCCCATGCTCTTGTGACTGAGCCAGCCAGACACCCCAAACACGGGCTTGCTTAAGCAGGATGCCCACATGCTTTGTGAGGCTAGTAGTAGCATTTATTTAGTGCTTAATAAGTACAAGCTTCTTTTTGCTAAGCATTTGACACATGTTGTCTCCGTTATATTCATAATCTTCACAGCAAGCCACTGAGGCTCTGAGGCTTGTGCCCATTTTACAGATGAGGAAACTGAGGTTGGGAACCATTAAACAATGCACAGAAGCTTTTCCTCTAAGTGGCAGAACTGGGATTCAGACTCAGAAAATCTGATACGAGACTCTAAAAAGCCCTGCCCAAAAGAGGACTTTCTGCAGTAATGGAAACGTTCTGTGCCATCCAGAACGGGAGGCAGTAGCCACAAGCAGCTACGGAGTGTTTGAAATGGAACTACGGCAACTAAATTTCAAATGTTATTTAATTTTTTTTTATTTCTAACATCAGTAGACACAGATGACTCATGGCTCCTCTATTGAACAGGATGGCTTAGACTATAAACCCCTCTGTTATTCTAACTACTCACTTTCCTCTTCCCTACACGCATACGTCCATGCCTACCCTGAGTGGGTTAGGGAGATATTCGGTTCACATCATTCCCTCAGCCCTCTCTTCACAAAGTAGACTCCAACTAGAAAATTGATAATTGACATATGTCCCTGTTGACACTATAAGGCAAGGAAAAGAAAACGGATGATATAAAAGACAGGAGCTCTTATCCTCCCTCTCCTGGTAACAAGTCACATAATTTCTCTGGGCCTCAGGTTCTGCCTTTTTAAAGGACAGAGCTGTACTCCATGATCACAAAGCTCACTTCCAGTTTTCACCTTCTGCAGGTGGAAAGGGCTTCCAGAAGCCCTCTCTGGCTCTCAGGGTGGTGCATTTAAACCAGGCACCCCAGGTGATGAGTCTGGCACCAACAGTGATTACTTGGAGGAACAGTCAGCGAGCATGCTTGATTGTGCACATCTAACACTCCATAATATATGGGGTTCTTTTTTTAGAACCCTAATCAGAGACTCCATTTACATAATTAACATCTTTAGGAATAATTGCAAATGACACATCTGTTCACTATCACCTCCTTGGCAAACTATGTGTTATAAACACAGTTTCTTGAGCTCTGTAAACACTTGGTGCCTGTCCTTTGCTTTTCGTGTTCATCACTTCCCATCTTGGTGAGAACCCCACATGACCTAACCCTGCATGGTTCCATCCCTTCTGCCCATGGTACTCAAACCAGAGCAGGACCTGCTTGCAATAACTACCCATCCTGACTGGCTACAGAGCATTAGCTCTTGACTTGGCTTCCCAGACCAAGGCTTCAGAGGAATCATGAAATGTGATGAAATTCTACATGTCTATGGTTGTGCATGTCCATTCTGGGGATAGGGTTCATGGCTTTCAGTAGAGTTTCAGTGGGTTAGAGAAATGGGCCATAGACTGGGAATGCCCATAGTGAGCCTGGACCCTCTCTGTTCCCAGAAAGCCTTGGGTAGGACCAAGCATGGTTCCTTTTTGGAAGTAAGGCCAGCTTTATGTGGGGCCTCACATGGGATATGATTTAATGGAATCAAGAAGGCTGCCAAAGCTTCTCAAACTTTAATGAGCATATGTGTTAGTTGGGGATCTTGTTAAAATGCAGATTCTGATTCAGTAGTTTGGGGATGGGCTCAAGATTCTCCTGGTGGCCCAGCACACACACTAGGAGTAACAAGGCACTAGACCAAAACCATGTCGGCATCCTCTTGCCTCTCCTTCATCTTCGTGCCGTGTAACTACTTATGACAATACTTAATTTCCTGAGATATATATAGCCCTGGGTACACTTTATTCCTGACTAGGACTTTCTCCCCAACTAATTTATCTGTTGCCTTGCTCTAGTGAACTAAGCTAAACAACTTGGAAACCTCAAGGGCCCCCTTTATCCTTCTCCTTTCAAGACTAAGTCAGGCACAGCCCCGGTCAGCTCATTAGTTTTATTTCCCCTCAGCCCCACGCTGGCCCAATTTAGCCCTTCGGAATGAGGTTGTTTCCCACAAATGGCATTCCTAGCTCAAACAGAACTAGGATAAAGTAAGTTGTTCCATCTATGTATCCTAAATGTGAATTTCCTTTTACTCATCCCAATAAATGTTTTGTTTCCCCAATACTAGCTAAAGAAGCCTGGGACCCTGATGCTTATTTTGAACTAAGAGGGTATTCATCTGAAGGGAGAAGGCTCTGGGTGGTCTATATGAAACAGGTTGCCCAGGAATAAATCAGGACCCCTTCACTAATCTTATTCAAGGTGAACAATAGCAGAGATGCCATAGCAAGGATTGAGTGATGTAGCCCACTGAAAAATATGGCCACGATATTGTGCAACAACTCTCCTCATGGGGTAGAGTCTGCTTCTCTGCCTTGAGCCTGGGCTGCATCTTGTTTTCATCAATCGAATGTGGCAGAAGAGTTCTAGAGCCCAGCCCTCAAGAAGCATTGGGGCTTCCTCCCTCTGAAATGCTGAACACCATGTAAGGAACCCAGTCTAGCCCACTAGGAGGGGAGGCTGCATGAAGAAAAATGAGGCACTGCAGGCCACAGCCAGGACCATCTTCCAGAACATGGGTGAGGCCACTTTGGTTCCCCAGTTCAGTACAGCCACTTAAGTGAGCCCTGGGGGAAAAGAGCAGAGGAACCACACAGCCAACCAAGAATGGTGGGAAAAAATACATGACTGTCGTTGTAAGTCACTACATTCTTTTCATAGGTAGCTTTTATTAGGTTAAAAAACTTCATTTCTTGGGGCACCTGGGTGGCTCAGTGGGTTAAAACCTCCGCCTTCAGCTCAGGTCATGGTCCCAGGGTCCTGGGATCAAGCCCCGCATCGGGCTCTCTGCTCAGCGGGGAGCCTGCTTCCTCCACTCGCTCTCTCTCTCTCTGCCTACTTGTGATCTCTCTCTCCGTGTCAAATGAATAAATAAAATATTTTTTTTTAAAAACTTCATTTCTATTTTTAATTAGCAGGATCTTTTTCATAGTGAATAGAGGTTGAGTGTGATTAAAGTGAAGTCACTACATTTTGAAATGGTTTGTTAGACAATAGTAGATAACTGAAATGGGTGGGATGCTGGCATAGACCATCTGAAGGCTCTTCAAATGGGATTCTCTATTGTAAGTGTTGGGCAGGGGGAGGAGGGGAGGGAGTAGATTAAGCTCCAGTCAAGCTTGTTCTGTGTCTCTACAGCTCTGTTCTCCATTCACACGTATGGTTTCTGCACAGGCTTTTGTTGCCAACCTACCCTGTGAGAGAAACAATGAATGTCCTCCCCCACCAAAAGGGGTCTTCAGATCTTTAGTGATGCTAATAGAACAGGGTGTCCTGCTTGAACTGCCCCAAGGATTTAGATAGGCTCCAAGAAACAAGAAGGTCCCACCTCCCCACCAAGGTCCCATCTCCCCACCGCCACAAAGTGCTATGCCTGCAGGCTTTGAGATTTAGAGTGCTGCCATGGGGTGACTCAGAGAAGAGCTGGGAAAGTGAGGTGACAATGGCAAGGATGGGGTAGTGTTCTCCTCTGACTTCAAATCCATTGCAAAGGACTAATTTTGAATCTCATTAAAAAAAAAAAAAAAAAAAAAAGGAATGGTGCCAGAAGCTGAAGGAAGAATTTGAGGAAATCTAGGCACACACACTCTGCCTCAGAGCCCAGGAAACAGAGCTGGGGACAGGATGTCTCCCTTCCTCACCCTGCCCCAGCTCCCACGTGCAGACCCATCAGCTTTGGCTTCCTCAGAGGAGAAGACTATGGATGGACGTACTACAGTCCCATCAGCCAACCCACACAAGGATAAGGGCCCCTGACAAAGGAGTCAATGCACAAAATAAGCGGTCAAGAGATGCCAACTCTTTGGGGACCTCCTTGAGATAAAGAGGAGAGCCTCTGGGGAGAAGGAGAGGGAGTCTAGGGTGAGCACATGAGGCTCTGTCTTGTAGCATCCATGAATGTGTCCACACATGGACTCCCAGGCTGGTTACACAGCGAAATTAAGATCTTTTTCAGTTTCTCTTCCTGATTGTCAGAGATTCCCAGGACCTGCACCAGATGCTCTGATCTCATCCAGGTGCTTCGTACATCCTCCCTTTCTGAAGAGCTGCTCTCCTACAGGTGTTTTAGGTTATGTACAAACTGAAGCTAATATCCCCAGCTGGGTTGATATTTCAACTAAGTTTGAAAATAAAGTTATGGAATGAAAGTCTGGAGTTCAGAGGGGTAACTTAGGACTTCTTATCCAGCTACTTGCCTATTGTTATTTATGGAATATATAGAGATATCATATACAGACAGAGAGAATATAGATATATAGATACATAGATATATATATATATATGGTAATCCACGCACTATTTTACCTCAAGTAGGATACAGATTGCATTATATTCTTATTTCAAGAGGAGAAATCATGTATATAATGGACCAGCTTACAGAGAATAAACCAATTGGCCCGATTCAACTAGTTTTTGTTACATCTTGCTATACTGATTTCCTACAGCTTATTCCTTTTTAGCCATTAGGAGAATGCCATACTAACTGATTGTTGTTGTTTTTTTAAGATTATTTGTTTATTTATTTATCAGAGAGAGAGAGAGTGAGAGAGAGAGCGGGAGCACAAGCAGGGGGAATGGCAGGCAGAGGGAGAAGCAGACTCCCCAGAAGGAGCCCAATGTAGAACTCGATCTCCGGACCCTGGGATCATGACCTGAGCCGAAGGCAGATGCTTCACCGACTGAGTCACCCCACGTGTCCCCACACAAACTGTTTTTCAATGCCCAGTTCAACAATTTGGTAATAGCTAATGATATTGGAGAAAAGCTTCCCCCGTTACCCCACAATTCCACTCTGAGGTTATATCTTGTGTTATATACCCTAAAGAGAAAATCTCATACTTGGGTCTGAGAATACCCCAACAGGAATATGTATCATAGCATTGTCTGTAGTAGGGAAGAGTATGTTTATCAATAGGGGAGAATGAAATAAATATGGAAAGCAATACAATACCACAGTTAAAATACTTGAACTAGACCTACCGATATCAGGATGGATAAATTGCAATATGATGTCAAATCTAAAAAATTCAAAAGGACACTTATAGGAAAACCAGAAGAGTTAATATTAAAAGCTCATCTCCAAAGAGCACTACATATTCTTTCTGTATATATTCTACATAGTGAAAGTAATTTTAATGAACAAGAAAGATAAAATCTGGCGTTGTGATAACAGTTCTCTCTGGAAAGAAAAAGAATAACACAGTGGAGTGGAAATACAGAGATTTGGTTACACAGCTACATTTTATTTCTAAAGAAGAAGAAAAGGAGAGATAGGAAGAAGGAGAGAAGGTACAGAACCAAAATTAATATGGCAAAATGGCAAATCTCTGTAGTTAGTACCTGAATATCAGTTACATTCTTTTTCAGTTTCCTTGTCTATTTAAACTCTTTCCTTTTTTTAAATTTAAAAATAATGGGCAAATTACTAGCAAAAGGTCTTCATTCCCTCTCTTTGATACTAAAGGAACTTTCTGGGTTTGCTAATGATCCAGGTACAAGAAAACACATCCGTGGTTTACACGCCACTCCTCATCTCTTCTCATTCTCATACCACTTTTCCTTACTCTTATTTACATGCTTTGCCTTTGGTTGCTCCCCAATGACATTAGCCCCAAGAGACAGGATAAGAGGGAGAGAGGTTGGAAACACAAAAGCCAAGCCCTTGTAAGACACAAAGAAACACTTACTCGAGACAGCCCACTGTGGAATGCTCAGTGTTTCTGTCACCTCGGGCATTCGGATTCATTCTGAGCATCTCCTTCAGACACAAGTCATTTAGCCAGCCGACAGGAGGAACAATTACTGCTGGCTTAAAAGATTGGTTGATTTCTCCAGCGTCTATTTGCCTGCAGTTCTGGCTCCCTGACAAACCAAGTCAATTTGTACCCTAAAGAGTAAATGGGAGGATGTGATTATTTTCTGGTTCAATAGAAAAGCATTTTATTTCAAAGGGCTGCTGCATAGCCTTTCTTTCTAGATTCACTAGGAACAGGTCAAGTCCCGAGAGAGTAAATGCTGGGTTCTCAGGAGGACAGCCCTGCGGTGCTGCTCACCTAAGCTTTGGGAACAGAGGCAGGATGTGGAGGTGAACAGAATGCATTCTCCTCTGAGAAAGAAGGCCACTGCCTAGTCGGTCCAGGCAGTTGTAACAAAATACTATAGACAGTGTGGCTTATCAACAACAGAAATGTACTGCTCACAGCTCTGGAGACTGGAAGTCTGAGGTCAGTGTGCCAACATGGCGATGTCCTGGGAGGGGTGCTCCTCCAGCCGTCTGACAGCTCTCTTCTTATTGTCTCATCCCACAGCAGAGAAGAAAGCTAGCTAGCTCTCTGGGCTCTTCTTAAAAGGCCACGAATCCCATTCCTGAGGGTCCATCCTCATGATAGAATCACCTCCCAAAGGCTTTACCTTCAGATACCATCACACTGGGATTAGGGTTTCAACATAAACATTTTGGAGGGACACACATATTCGGTTCATCACACTCATGTTTAAGGAATATGTTCCTTGCCTCCTGAAAGGGAGTGAGTCTGTAAGAGTTAACAAAAACATGTTAAAGATTCAAGAGGATGGAAACCTAATTCTACTGGTGGTCAAATCAAGATCTAGAAAATTACCCCCGAAAACGAAACAAAATAAACAGAAATAAACCTCTGAAGAACAAGAGGGAAACAGAGAGGGGGAAATATTCACACCAGTTTGGTCCTTGACATTTCGATGCCCTTTACTTGCCTGGTAAGAGATTGGCTCACTGAGACATGGTGTTGGAATGAGAAGCCAAGTGAGAGAACCTTGGTTGGTTTTGGGTTCCTGTGACTGAGGCCTTCCCCATGCCCTCTGCCTTCTCAGAGGTTATCTGACCCCTGAACTCAATCTTCAGGGTCAGATTCAACCCCTGCTCCTGCACGGTTTTCATTCCCTCACCGCACTGACGTTATAGCCGACATGGAGGTGGGGAATAATGTCACGGAAACATGTGGGCTTTGGGGGCAGGCCGCCTGGGTTCAGTTCTCAGCTCTGTGGTTTATGAGTCGTGAAACCTTGACAAATGACGTCAGCTTCGATTCCCTCATCTGTAACACAGGAACAGGAATAGCCCTTTCTTCACAGGCTTGTTACAAAGGACGGTGGGTGTAAAGCTCTTACACTGTCCCTGCCATAGATCAAGCACTCTGCAGATGTTTATTATAATTATTGCTTTTATTATCTACCACCTTGGGTATGTGATGCTGTTGGGCTTCCTATGAAAGACTCCAAGATTGTTAAATCCAAATTTAGTGAGAATATGTCTATGACATGAGCATCAGGTCTGTTGGTCACAGTGGGCCTCCATCCTTAAGGGTGAGCTAGGGTGAACCACGTCATTGTTACCCACCATGGAATTATCATCCTTTTTACATCGATCGCCCTAGCAATCAGATATTTACCCATGCTCCCCATCTCCACAACCTCTACGTGAGGTCAGTTTATTCACGAGAACCATAGTGTAGCAATGTACAAGAAGTCAGAAGGCCAGAGTTTGGGGTCTTTCCATGGCAATAACCAGTTGTGTGGGGGAGAGTTTTATCTATCATCTCTGCCTCTGGGTTTCCACAACTATAAAGTGAGGATCGTCTTTCATGTTCTATTCACTTCACCAGGTCGTGGAAAATTGAAAACACGAATGTGAAGGTATACTGACTTCTAAAGGGTGAAGATGAAACGTAAGAAATCATTGTTGGCTGGTCATCTATATTCTGCCATCTGCGAGTCCTCAAATGCACGAACCCAACAGAGTCTAACACAGTAATGTCTAGAATGCAGGAAGTACATCTCCCAAAGTCTGCTTAAACAGGCCTCATATTGGAAACAGCATATTTTTACAACTAGGGACTTCATACATATTGTTGATAATAGTGGGTCCCTGAATTCAATTTAAAGCTCTTCAATATAAACTCTAGCATTTTATCAGTAAACTGGTCATTGCTATCCCATACTACATGCACTTAGCAAATGAAAAGCCTTCTATCCTAAAACAAGAAACTGACCGAGCACACTTTCTGACAGGTTTATAGTATTTGCATTTGAATTTTAAATTTCTCTTTTCATCAAGGAATGGTAAGGGACAAATAAATTTTTAGTTTGTTTCCTTTTAAGAATACAACTGTAAAGTATTAACCAATTTTGTGTTTCCTGACTCTATGTTGAAAGTCTCTAGAATTGTAGCCAAGCCCGTTAAAAACTTTGCAGCAGGAAATGGCTATGAACATTCTCTTTGGGCCTCCATTAGGACTGGGCTCACACCTACTGCTACTGTTATCTGATGCATGGTCCCAACACAAATGATGTTCACAAAGTAAATTGTAAACAGTTTATTTGCAACAAGCATTTCCTGCTGCTAAAGACTTTTGAGCACCCTGCTTCATATCCTTGAGCAATTTGGAAATGATTAATCACTACTCCTGCTTAAAGAATGCAAATCTAGGCAGCTAGGGAAAATACATTTATTGAAATTAATGGGATTTATTTCAGATTTCTTTTTAAAGGGTGCAGTTCCCATAGGACTGAAAGCTGAGCTCTCAGGACCTTTGTTCACAGGAAATCACTATGACCTTCTCTTCATGCCTTTGCGTATACTGTTCCCTCAGCCTGGTTGCCCCCATTCTCCCACTATTTCTTTGTCAATGTCCTTCCATACACCCCTTGGTCTGTGGTGCCTCCTTCCCACCCCAGCCTCAAACCAACTGCTATTCCTTTGCAATGTCAGAACCATTCCCCTCTCTGCAGTAGCTCTTCTGCTTTGCTTTTAACTCCTCATCTCACATAGGATATTATGTTTCTTGAAGGACATGACCCCATCATTCAGATTTTTATCTTTTTCTCTCTCAAAACGCATGCATATATAGCACCTACATGATGCTTTGCCCATAGTGAACACAAAATAAATATCAACCAACAGAATCCTAACAGTCATAACATACTCATTCAATAAGCATCTATTAAGTACTTCCTATGTGCAATGTTATGCCAGACTCTGCAACTGGAAGGGGAGAACACGGATAAATAAGACCAGTCTGACGGAGGAGACAGCCATGCCAATAAAGATTATATTTGATAAATGCTCAGATCAAAATGTACAAGATAAAATGGGTGCATAAGAAAGGGAGAGACTTACTCTATCGGGGGGTCCAGACAGGCTTCGCAGAAGAGGTGAGCCTTGGTCTTCAACTAAAAGCATGAGAGGAAGTCACCTGGACAAGGGTGTGATAGGTCTGGAAGTCATGAAAAGGAAAAGGGAATCATTTATGAAAAAAGTCCTAACTGTGGTAAGAATGATGGGGGCGACTAGGACTGGAGCCTGGACATGCAGTGGTAAGTGCAGGGGGATGGGCTGGATAGAGAGGGAGCCACATTGGAGTTCACCTTGACCCAGAGGCAGGAGACCTGCCCCAGGTTTTGCAGCAGGAGAGAAAGTGGGCCAGAGCTGGATTTTCGGATGATTGTGCTGGTGGCCGGAAGCTTAGTTGGCCATAGCTTCTGGCCCTTGTTTTCCTTTCCTGCCCTCAGCCCTGGGGCTTCACTGCTCACTGGGGAATTTAGAACAGATGATGGTGAGTTCTGAGGAATTGTTAATTCCCTTTAATGGCATTTTTACAGTCCAAAGCAGTCACATTCTGAGAATATAAATTCACTTCTGCATACTTTCACGTAGATAATCACAGTAAAATAAATGTTGTTAATTAGTGTTGGTCTCAAAGACTAACAGAATTTAATCCCCACCCCACCCCCACCAATGGAATAGCCTTGCCTTCATAAGGAGTCAGAGAGGAAGGGCAGGGGGCAAGTGAAATGTATGAATAAAGCAATCACAGTAGTTTAATTAAGTGAAACTCAGCCAGCTCCTGTGAATGTGACCCCACAGACTTATTTTGTTTGTATTTCAAATCATCCTTTCTAGAGAAAGGGAAGAAGCGTGCCTAGTAAGAATCTTCCTACATTCCTCACCACCCCACCCCATACACACAGTTTTAGGCAAGCCTGACTAAATGGAATCATTTTCCAGACCAACAGTAAGAGACAGCGGGAGCAGTTGACAGTGACCCTCTGCGTCTTTCTAACAGCCCTCAAAAATGCTTCACAGAGCCTGTAGGGAGTAGAACTATCCTAAAGCCTCAGGAAACGAGGAGTGGGGGTAGGGGAATGCTCTAATTCTCAATTGGTTTTACCACCCTTTGTTTAGTCTTAAAGAGTAGGGAGGGGCCTGGCTAGAAACTAAGAACACTAATTTCTCAAATACCAGGCTCTGTTTGGGGGGGGCCATAACCTTTAGCAGCCCAGAATGGGAAGATCTCATTCCAAATAGCCACTGTTTCCTTTTTCCAGTCCTTTGAGGGGAAACAATTAGCCTGTTCATTTCAACCTTTGACTTATCCCTAGCCAGTGAGAGCAACAGGAGGAACAGGACCTCCCAGGTTCTGATCTTTGACCCACAGCTTTCTGTGTGATTTGGGGCACGTGACGTACTCTCTCTAGGCCTGAGCCCCTCATCTGTAAATGAAAGTCAAAAAAGCATCTACCTTGGGGCGCCTGGGTGGCTCAGGCAGCTGAGCCTCGGACTCTTGGTTTTGGCTCAGGTCATGATCTCAGGGTCATGAGATTGAGCCCTACATCAAGCCCCATGTCGGGTTCCAAGCTCAGTGCCGAGTCTGTTCGAGATTCTCTCTCTCCCTCTGCCCCTCTTCCTGCTCGCTCCCTCTCTCTAAAATAAACAAGTATCTTTTTTTAAAAAGGTTGTGAGGATGAAGTAAAATAATGGCTGCGTCTGGCACTGAATAAGGCCTCCGTAAATGTTAGCTTCATCAGCAAGTGTCAACAAAACCTTCTTACCTATTGTCTCCCATCTGGGAATATGAATTCGTGGGAATTGGTTCATCACACTCCTCTAGAAATAGAATTGCAGAATCTGGGTTGCAAAATGTCAAAGAACATCAAATCCAGTGTTTCTACTCTTCAAAGGGGGAGACTGATGTTCAGTAATCTGTCCTAGAGCTCTACCCCTTTTGCAGTCAAACTGGGACCAGGACCCAAGGTCCGCAGTTCTAATTAAATGCTTTTCCACCATGTCATGCTTTCCTCTGTAAGGATCCGAAACCTCTCAGCTTTGCTGAGCACCTGAGAAGCTGATGGCCAGTTTACAGAGCTCCCAGACCATGGTCCACCTTGGGTTAGGGTGACCAGCTGTCTGAGTTTTCCCAAAATGGAGGGTTTCCTGAATCATAGGACTTTAAGTTCTAAAATCTGGACAGTCCCAGGTAAACTGGACAGTTTTTCAGCTTACTTAAGGCAGACCCTCAGAAAGTTTTTTTTTTTTTCCTCTTTTTCTTCTTTCCTTTTTTTTTTTTTTTTTTTTTTTTTTTTTTTTTTTTTTTTTTTTTTTTTTTTTGCACCTCCAAAGTCCTTTATTGGTCTGGCAAGGCCGGGAGATGCCCTTGGAGTGGGTTCCCAGTCCCAGTTTGGAGTCTCCAGGTCTATGGCACCCCTGCCCCTGTTCCTGACTGGGGCAGGCAGCCTCCTCTGATAGGCTACTCAGTTCGCTCCCTCAGGTGTTCCCAGCCCTCCTTGAAGGTTTTGCAGCCCTTAGAGGGAGCCACCAATGGAACCAACATCACTGAAATAATGCCTGAATTCCAGGTGTCACAGATGGGAGTTAAACTTCGGACAGGCTGGGAGCTAAGGTATCATTGGACCAGTCTGCTCACACACATACTGGCTGAACTGGTAGTACATGGCTGGAGGGACTACCTCGTCAGCCTTCCAAAGGACAGCCTGGCTCTTGTCACTTGGTCCCAGCAACTCCTGGTCATATACCAGGTAGATGGCACCCCTAGCCACACTGCCTTTGATAAGGAATCTCATCAGTGACCCAACTCAGGGCACTATGGTCACTCAGCACTGTAGGCAAGGACACTCGACTTGCCCAGGAGAAAGAATGTCTCCTGAGAACCGAGTTCTCCGTGTGAAGGTGACTGGCCTAGGAGAGGAAGACATATGAGGAAGGGAGAAAGGAAGGGTCTGGCCCCTCTGCCAACAATGGGAAGTATGGTTTGCCAGAAAATTATATCTTCTTGGTGAAAAGGACGGTGTCTCAAAATGGATCCTTAGTGAGAAGAGAAAAATCAAAAAGTAAAGAGGAACCACATCTTTTTTATTCCTTTTATCTAAAGGAAGAAAGCCAAAGGTTAGCTAATAAAAGCCACAAACATGTACAGGCTAGCCCTGGTTCATTTTCCCTCATGCCCCCTTCCTAGCGGAGGACTTGGAACGAGGCTGGAGCTCCCTCTCAGACATGCCCCTATTCCGGGGCAAAGAAACACGACCTGGGTCTACACCTCTAAGGGCTGCATGGAATGGGGGACCCTAATGGAAAAGAATGTTTTCGCCATGGAGAAGTAACACCCTGTGAGAGAGAAATGGAAGGACAGAAGAAAAACTACAGCCACTAGCCAGCTACTTTCAGAATAATTGAAGGATTCTTATACTGTGTCACAGGCAACCCAGAAAGACAGTCAGGAACCACAAAGCCGTATTTGAGGGCCCAAGAATTCGCTATGCATAAACATCCATCACTGTTCCTCCAAAACAGAATGGTAATTCCCAAAATCTAGTGCTGCATTAAACTAGTAAAATAAGTACCTTTCTGCCCCAACTTCCTTAAAATTGCATATTGGCAATATGGTCTTTGCTCAGTGAGTTAACCTTGAAACATATGGCAGAAATTTATTCCCCTTTTAGTAATAATAGTTTAGTGCACAAACTCCACCTGATGGTAAAAGGTAATAAACATGCCCACTGTTCATTTCTAATTCCTTTTTGGAAAATTCCCACTTCTGCCAGACACTCTTTCAGGTGATCTTGGGTAAATCACAGCCCCTCTCTGGACCCGACCCTTCTCCTGGACTTGGTGAGTTTAAAAGCTCATTTCTGTTCTTCCATTCTATGTTATGACAACATAGTAACATAGATATATTGCCTATACTCCCAACACAGCTTTAAGGTTCTGAGCAGTCTTAGACTGTACTTGGAACTGGTCATGAAAAACAGACCCAGAGCAAGGTGACTGGAAGAGGTGCCTTAAGACTCTGAAAGTGGGAGTTTAGGAGTCCAGAGACAGACTTGCCCAAATTAATCAGACCAACCTACAAACACCAGACATGTTTCAAGGGGGAGAGAGGTTACCATACACCTGGTCCTCAGCCAATAGCTTTACTGGTTTCTGCTGCTAATTCATGCATAAGTTATTCCTGCAGCTGGACCAAGATCATTGAACCTGAAAGCACAAGGTCCTATGCCCAATGATGAAACTTGGCAGCAAGTCTGGGATCTCCTTCCTCAACAGGGCTGTGCCATAGATACCTTCAGCATAATATCAGCTAGCTATAAATACACCTGTTGTTCATTCCCACCTCCATCAATAGCATACTTTTCCATATCTGCCACTAGTATTCTTCCTACTGCCTAATTATGTATGCTAAGCAGGGTAATGTGTAGTAGACAAAATTTAATAGTAGATGGAATCTTCCTGAAAGTCACCTTTCATTTCTCCTTGAACACCCTGACATGATTTTGGCTATGACAGTTACCTCCTGCTGCTCCGTGGCTACCACAACCTGGGCACCCCAGCTATAACTGCCACTTCCATGCTATTATTCTCTAGACCTTTCTGGAACCACATTCTTTCTTTGGAGTTTCATATCTATCTATCTCTCTCGCTCGCTCTCCTATTTTTTCAGGGCCTTTACTGCCAACAAGGTAATGAATCTTAGTTAATTTAGGAGCTAGAAAGGGATTCTTGTACTTTTGCACTTTATGTCCTTCACTTTTTTTTTTTTTTTAAGACTTGTCCATCCACTTAGAGAAAGAGAGAGAAAAAACACTCATGTGGGGAGAGGGGCAGAGGGAGAGGGAAAGGGAAAGAGGCAGACTCCCCAAAGAGCTGGAACCTGACCCAGAGCTGATCCCACAACCCTGAGATCACAACCCGAGCCAAAACCAAGAGTCAGAAACCCAACCGACTGAGTCATCCAGGCCTGTCCTTCACCTTGGTAGGATGAAGCAGTTACATAATAGCGGAAACAATGTCTCATCTAAAATGCTCTTCTAGGGGCACCTGGGTGGCTCAGTCGTTAGGAGTCTGCCTTCGGCTCGGGTCCTGATCCCAGGGTCCTGGAATCGAGCCCCACATCAGGCTCCCTGCTCGGCAGGAAGCCTGCTTCTCCCTCTCCCACTCCCCCTGCTTGTGTTCCCTCTCTCACTGTGTCTCTCTCTGTCAAATAATAAAATCTTAAAAATAAATAATAAAAAAATTTTTAAATGATCCTCTAAAAGTAGCAGGGCTGAGATTCCAGGTGGTTTAAATCTAGGTCCAGTTCTCCCACCATTGTGAATGGATAGGGCCTCACTCAGAGATATTTTTCTTAAAAATATGCTAGCATTTTTGATCTGATGTCCTTAGTCTGTCTCTAATAATAACTTATTTTGAGGTATGCCATCAAGCAAGAAAAATCTCATAAGTCTTCACGACATTCTCTGGTGGAATTCTTGGCTCTCCATAGGAGATCTATGATGTAAAACAGTGCCTGGCTCCCATTGCTTTTATCTGGAGGGTCAGTCACTGTACTATAACACTGAATAATAATCATCTTTCATATCTGCCTGAGCATACTTCTCTAGATCATATCCCAGGAGTCAATAAACCTAAGGACTTCTGAGGACATTTCCAGCCAGTTGAGCAGAACATTTCCCAGACCATCAAATGAAGTTGTAAGATACCAGGACAATTTGAATAAATAATTGTGGACAAATAATTTCTGGCTCCCTAAGCCATGATGGCAAAACAGCATCACAGTGCTCTCTCCCCAGCTCCTCAAGACATTCTCTTAGCCCACAGGGTCCCAGCAGCCAGATGCCAGGCTGATACTCTTGAGAATGCTGCCCTTTGTTTCAGCTGGAAAGAAGCTTGGCAAATTTGCAAGTGCTGTGGTATGAAAGAGAAAGCAGAGTCTGGCTTAAGAGGGTATGGGGACATTTCTCAGTAAGAAAGACACTAGCTTATGTCTTGGAACAAGTTGTTTTGGTTTTCTTTCCCCTTCTGTATACAAAGTACTAATGAATTACTTCTAAGGAAGAGTATGAGACTGGGGTGAGTGACAGGGAAACCATTCTGTAACTGTTCCTTTTGTCCTTTTCCATCCCCACTTCAGACTTCCTTCACTTCTTGTTCATTAGAAATAGGAAAATTATTTCATATAAATCTAAAAGAACCGTTCAAAAGATAGATACAAGTTATTTTATAGAAAGTCTCCAAGGATTATACAAAATACGAGAATGTTATGCAAACGGTCCAGAAGTCAGCGCAAGGGAAGAATCCGGTTGGTAACGGGATTTGTTACCAACTAAAAATCTATGAGCCAAGAGGCCAAGAGATTAGCACAAAATGGGAGGTGGGGTGAAGAGTGTCAGTGGGTTGCTGTGGTCATGAGCAAAAAATAGAATCAAAAGGTCAAATGTAACAGGAAGGAGTGAGCCGCTCCCATGGGTCAGGACAGGTAAGGGTTAGGATTCCGGAGGTCAGGGCCATCCAGGGAGGAGCACTAGGAAGTAGAGACCCCACCCCAAGTCAAAGGCTCCATTGCACTTTACTTACAAATCCTGCCTTGGTAGAACCCAACCTGGGAGTTAAGCCAGTGAGCCAATGGATATTTCTGATAAAGAAAGAACAGGAAACTAAGGGGGAAAAAAACCCCACTAAACTCCCGAGGCAGACCAGAAATTTAACATACTCAATTTTCACAACTCCTTGAGAGATAATGTAGGTCATCTTTTCCAGTTGCCTCACACCTTTTATGCATTTTGCTATGTTTGGACAGTTCCCTGCCTTAGGAGTTCTGCCTCCCTAAAGTCAAGTCGGAAATTTTGCTCCCCTGAAGACCTTGGCAGCTAGAACACGGGCATAGAGCCTAGGATCTGCCTTTAAGATGTGCCCAGGCAACAGTCTCATAGGAAATGATGAAGCAGAGGAAGGAGGTGATGCCTGGGACCCATCTGCTGATAAAGGTGGTGGCCAAGCCACCCAGTTTTCTGGGGCTCCAGGTGGATTCCTGGCCCAGAAATGTCAGTGTTGGCAGAGTTCCAGCAGAGCTGAGCTCCTGGCAGCTGACCTGTGCTCTGAGGGAAAGAAGGTTCAGCAGCTTCCTTATTGGGTCACCCCTGCAGTGCTTTCAGGCCTTGACCCCAGAAGCTTAGCTTCAAGCCTGCTTTCCTCTCTCTCAACTGCCCTGTGAGCCACCTGATATCCTCCCTGCTTAATCAGCTAGAGTCAGCTGCTGGTGCTTATAATCGGGAGTCCTAAGTGTCTAGAGTTAAGGATTGCTGCCGTCCCTTCTTAGCGGAGACCAAAGAAGAAGGAGGAGGAGAACCTGAGATGAAAGAAGCTAAGAAACCTGCCCAAGGACATACACTTATACTCAGCAGAGGCCGAATTTGAACCCAAGACTGTCTGACCACAAAGCTGGTGTTGCTTGCAATTTATTGGAAAAAGATCAAAGGAAAAGTACATAGGTGGGGTGCGGTAGGGAACCGTCCTGGTAACATCCTGCGACTCCAGCTACCTTCGGAGTTGGGATGCCTTTTTGTCTTTGTTGTGCTGTTCCTTTCTGCCTTAACTGCGCCAATAAACAGATGGGTGATACTAAAGATAAGCTAGCACGGCTGATTCCCATTGCTACCTTCAGATATTGCCGTTCACAGTTTGTAAGGGGTGGGACCACTGTCTGTAGATTGCTGAGGAGGTGGCCAACTGTTTGGGTTTTGTTTACCACTGCTTTTGATGAGTCACAGAGAATTATGCATTATTCATAAACTGTAGGTTTGAAGAAAGTTCCCGCGTGCAATTTCTGCTCCTTGGTTCCTCCAATCCAGGACTGATATAAATAGCAGCAGGTAATGGAGGATACAACCCAATCTATGCTTTCACGCTGTGTGAACTAACGCCCCGGGGAACTGGAAAGAGAGGCTGGAAGGGTGAGTTTTAATGCAGAGTCCTGCCACGTGTACTAAAAAATGATAACAGGGCATAGCCATAGATACACAACAAATTAGCAATAATCTTGGGCACCTGAAAATTCCCATATCCCTTAAGGTGAATAAAGGAGAAAGAAAAAAGTCTCAGGCAAGTGCTAGGAGTCTGAACAGTTCCAACCAAAATGGAAAGTAGCAGAAATCTGTCCTAGAGATGTAAACCCCCATTCTTTCTTTTTTTTTTTTTAAGGATTTTATTGGTTATTTGACAGAGAGAGAGAACACACAGAGGGGAGCGAAAGGCAAAGGCAGAGGAATAAGCAGACCCCCTGCTGAACAGGAAGTAACATAAGTGACTCAATCCCAAAACCTTGAAATTATGACCTGAGCAGAAGGCAGCAGCTTACCGACAGAGCCACCCAAGTGCCCCCCAACTTTTTTTTTTTAAGATTTTTACTTATTTACTTGACAGAGAAAGAAAGAGCAGGAACAAGCACAGGTAAGCAGCGAGGCAAGGGGGTGGGGGGTGGGTGGGAAGAAGTATCCCCTCTGGGCAGGGAACTGACCATGTTCCCAGGACCCTCGGATCATGACCCAAGCCGAAGGCATGCCCTTAACCAACTGAGCCACCCACGCACCCCTAGGTGCCCCTCCTCCTTTATTTCTAAAGTGTTCTCAATCCCGCCTCTTCTCAAACAGCTGAATTAAGTTCTCTTTCTCCAAACTCCCTTCAACAACCGACTCATTCTCCTTCAAACCAAGATCCAAAGGACGGCCGCTTAAAGAACTACTCCTTCCACAGTCATTTGCACTTGAACCCAATCAAAATCTTAACTAAAAGGGTTGCGTTTTGTGGTGGATATCAGTTGTACTTGACCAAAAACTCATTTTTTGTATCTTACGCCAAAAAACATAGTATTTGATATATTACATAAAAAGCAGGTAACATATATTGTGGCTTCTAAAAAAAGAATTCTTTCACTCTGCCTGCTTTTCTTTGAGCTGGGGCATCAGTCTTCTGCCTTCAAACTCATACTGGAAATATATCATTGGCTCTCCTGGGTCTCTCGCTTCCCAACCACAGATCTTGGGACCTCTCACTCTACATAGTCCCATGAACCAATTCTTTAGATTTCTCTGGAAAAACCGAACTAATACATGCATACATTCATTATAGACTAGAAAACAATGGATACTCATGGACCTACCACCCAACCCAAGAAGTAGATGGCTATTGCTCTCTCTATTCCCATTCTCCAGCCTCCTTACCAGATGTCCAGAAATATCTTGAACACTTTTTAACGTTTTGATAGTTCCCCGCTCTAGATCCTGCCTCTCAACAATAAAGTAAAAGGAAATAAATAAAAGATTGTACTTCCCAGTCCTCCTTATGCTAGGGTGTCTAGGGGGCTTGACATTCTGCCAATCAGATGCACCCATGTTGGACCTAGGGGGAACTAAGTTTGTGGGGTTTTTAAATTAACATATAATGTACTAGTTGTTTCAGGGGTACAGGTCTGTGATTCATCAGTCTTACACAATTCACAGCGCTCACCGTAGCACATGCCCTACCCACTGTCCTTCACCCAGCCACCCCATCCCTCCCACTCCCCTCCTCTCCAGCAAACTTCAGTTTGTTTCCTGAGATTAAGAGTCTCTTAGGATTTGTTTCCCTCTCTGGTTTCGTCTTGTTTCATTTTTCCCTCCCTTCCCTTAGGATCCTCTGTCTTGTTTCTCAAATTTCTTATATCAGTGAGATTGTATGATAATTATCTTTCTCTAATTGACTTATTTCGCTTAGCATAAAACCCTGTAGGTCCATCTGCATCTTTGCCAATGGAAAGATAACATTTTTTATGGCTGACTAGTATTTCACTATATATGTAGATACCACATCTTCTTTATCTGTTGATGGACATCTGGGCTCTTTCCATAGTTTGGCTACGTGGACATTGCTGCTATAAACATTGGGGTGCACATGCCCCTTCGGATCACTGTATTTGTGTCTTTGGGATAAATACACAGTAATGTAATTGCTGGGTCGTAGGATAGCTCTATTTTCAACTGTTTGAGGAACCTCCATATAGTTTTCCAGAGTGGCTGCACCAGCCTGCATTTCCACCAACAGTGTAGGAAAGGGAACTAAAGTTTATACAGGAAAGAGCCAGGGCATATTTCTATTCATATTTTTAGCATGAACTGGAACCAGCACTTTGGTGGCTTCCTGATCATAACAGATGCTATAGCTCCCTTGGAAGGTTATTTTGGAATGTGGAAGTACACACTGGGTTATTCCTGGAAAATTACCTAGAATCTGTCTCTTTAACCTTTATAACTTTAATTTAATTCTTTAAGCTCTTTGTCCCTTAGCAAATTCCTTTCTGCTTAAAGTAACCAGAGTAAATTCATTGACCATGTCTAAGGAACTCTGGCTACTACAAAAACTAAACTGTAAGTGATTGCAAACAGCAGACTTCAAGGACATGAAGTTTAGATTGGCTCTCTGACCTAGTCAGGTTTGAAGTTTTGGGGTCTTATTGAATGATGGGACACTAGTAACCTGTGAGGTACTAGTAGGTAAGGTAGGAAAACAGCAACATAAATGATTACCTTTTGTCATTTGGAATAAAGTATCTACTGAAGCCAAACTTTTGCTTTCCCTTTTGATTGCTTCCCTATAGACATCATTATATGGTGCTAAGGAATAAAAGAGGCATGGGTTGAGATAGCTCCCTCTGTTGCCATCAGTGAACTTCTAAAAGGAAAGACGGGCTTTAAAAATTTAAATTCTCAGACCAAGACATTGTTAAAGTTTCTAGGAGTCCTCTAAAAGAATTTTTTATCTCATAGTCACAGGACTGGCATGGCCAAAAAGCAAATGCAGAGCCAGATTGAGCCAGTGACTGAATTTCACTGTAGGCTGAACCATACCCTCATTACATAGCTCATATGAAAGTCAGGAGATTATTTGGGAAAAAGGGAGCCACAAAAATTGGAAGGAGAGCATTTGGGAAGATCTAGATGATTCTGAGTACCCTGCAGGCCCATTGCATCTTCCTTACTGAAAAAAGCAGTTCCCCTTCTATAGTGGAAGATGCTGGTCTGGCCCCTGCTTGAAGACTTTATACTGACCTCATCTGAGGCAGCTGGTTCATACAGGACTTCTGGCTCTCCTCCTGCCCTACACCTGTGACCTTTCATTTCCACCTCACTTAAAACTAACTCCAGATCAAGCATGTCTCTGGGGCCCAATTTAAAGTCAAACATGGAAGGGAAAGATTCACATGCCAAAAGAATTGCAAGATTTTGCTAAAACTAATACTGACAAAAATCTGCAGACTATACTGGGCATTCCACCAGAAACATAATTTTATGGACCAAATTATTGGCCTGGATACACTAAACCAGAGATTCTAGATTCATTTTTCTTAGCTTGAGGCAATTACTAACTTGGTTAGTTGACTGAAACCTGGATCGTACTATGGCCTATTGCTGAATGAAACTGAAATGTAAGACTCCAGAGGTTCAGAGAGATAAGAATGCTCGAATGGTTTTCTCACATACAACATCTAACATATACCCAAACTAAGCCTGGAGAACACTCCCTTTTCTAAGGCATTGAGGAAAACATTAATGTAGAGAGAACCAGAATCTTGAAGAGTACTTCACTGAATTTCTTCTGTACTCCAGAGATGAAGGTAGGAGATACTGCTATTTAAAATAGTTCTCTGGGGTGCCTGGTGGCTCAGCCAGTTAAGTGTCTGCCTTTAGCTCAGGTCTTGATCTCAGGGTCCTGGGATCTATCCCCACAGCAGGCTCCGCTCAGTGGAGAGTGTGCTTCTCCCTCTCCCCCCTCCACTGCTCATGCTCCCTCTCTCACACACACTCTCTCTCTCTCAAATAAATAAAATTTTTAAATTAATGAATTTTTAAAAATAAAATAAAATAGTTCCCAGATTTCAGTAGGGTTGGTGGATGTGCAGAAGCGCAGACATGACATAGTAGGATTTAACTGCCAGAAACAGAGGGGATTGTGGTTATTATAATAGCAGAATGAGGGGCACCTGGCTGGCTTAGTTGGTGGAGCATGGGACTCTTGATCTTGGGGTCCTGAGTTCAAGTGTTAGGTGTAGAGTTTACTTAAAAAAAAAAAAGAATAATTTTACTTGCAGGGATATTTTGGTAATGGTTAATTGATCATGATGTTTCTAAAAGTGAACTAGATGGGCAGCCTATGAAGAATATACTTGACCTGTATAACTGAAAATAAACCTACACTTAAGTAATCATATCCAACTTAAATCATCACTAGAGAGTCATGGTCTATCTTTCAATATCTATACTCTCAATTCAGTAAATGAAAGGGAGAAACTTGGAGGAAGAACATTGTAAGAACCTATATGAAAATCTTCCTCTACCCCTTCACCAAAAGTACCTGCATACATTTACCAAGATAATTGTATACTAGAGAAAGGGATATATCTATACTTTCACAAATTATTGGACATGGCTAACCCCAGTGACCCGGAACATCATTGTTTTTCTACACACACACACACACACACACACACACAGAGCAGAGCCTTATCTAGGGGGATCTAGTGATAAATGAAGTTTGAGTCCAAATCCACTTCATGGTGGGCACAAAGTTTCTATCCAACCTCTGGTAATTTGCCCCACTTCCTGAATTACAGTATGAATGGAGAATAAATTCAGTAAATAACAGAATCCTCAAATTGGCTTCCTGACCTAAAGTAAGCACTGTTGAGACTGTCCCCTCCTTAAAAAAAAAAAAAAAAAGGTAAATCAAAAGCAATGCTGTACTTTTAAGAATTCTGGGACTTAATGTCATCATCAAAGAAAATTAAGTGTGGTGATTTCTATTACATTCCCATTTAACTCACCTGCTTAACATGTGCAGTGAACAGATGGATATTAGAACATGATAATGAATTATCAAAATCTGAATTAGTAACTTCTGTTCCTGCCCCTCTTCCTCTAGTTGTCTGTTCTGGAGTAAAATGACACCATTCTGACCATCTAAAATGCACTGATTATGTCTACAAATGCTTTATTTCTGGGGCACCTGAGTGACCCAGTCATTAAGCACCTGCCTTTGGCTTGGATCATGATCCCAGGGTTCTAGAATTGAGCCCCACATCAGGCTCCCTGCTCAGCAGGAAAACTGCTTCTCCCTCTCCCACTCCCCCTGCTGTGATCCCTCACTAGCTGTCTCTCTTTGTCAAATAAATAAATAAAATATTTTTTAATGCTTTGCTTCTCTATACTAATAAGCCTAAAATACCAGAAGCAATTTGCTTTCACCTGACAGGGACAGCGCCCCATGTCCTGTCTCTGAGCTACATCAATTCTCTGTGTGTCTTTTACATGTGAGAAAAATGAACTTCTAGCTGTGTAGTGTTGTTATTTCAGGTCTCCTGAACTACTGGCTAAACAAAATTCCCAGCAGAAATCCAGACCATGTCAAAATACATACCATAGGGGCGCCTGGGTGGCTCAGTGGGTTAAAGCCTCTGCCTTCGGCTCAGGTCATGATCCCAGAGTCCTGGGATCGAGCCCCGCATCGGGCTCTCTGCTCAGCAAGGAGCCTGCTTCCTCCTCTCTCTCTGCCTGCCTCTCTGCCTACTTGTGATTTCTGTCTGTCAAATAAATAAAATCTTTAAAAATTTTTAAAAAAAATACATACCATAGTCAGTGAATGTGGAAAGAAGGACTGGGGGATATTTGAGCCTTTCCTATTTAATGCCCAAGAATCAGAATTTAGAATCTGATTATCTTTCTCAAAGGCTATTAAAAAGACTCTCTTAATTATAATAATCACCTACTGGTGGTCCACAAGCAGTCAAGTTAGTAGATGAATCAAACATTCTAAGTTAAAAAAAAAAAAAATCCATCGAAGCGGTGATTGGGCTGAATTGACCGGTTGTTCCATGAGACTAACAAGTCAATTCTAATCAACAGCCCTGAATAGATTCAGTCTGTGAAAGTCAACTGCCTTTGACAAACAAAATAGCCTCCTTTCTACCATGCAATAGCAATGTTTTTAAGTTGTTTTTGTTGTTGTTGTTTTTATGTAGATATAGCCACAAACCTATTCCTTTTCTTCTGGCCTGGAACCAATACAGAATTAGCTGGTTTGACTGAAAGCTTAAGCTCTGTAGACCTTAGTAGTGAAAGAATAATAATACTACATTCCCCAAAAATTACAGAGTTATGAAGATGAATGAAACCATATTGGGCCAATTTCCTATTTTATGTAAATCTAAGACAAAGTCAGAGTCACACAGGATTAGAACCATAGGCACTGTTTTTCAGATTCCCAGAAGAAAGTCACTTTATCAACATAAACTTGGCACAATTTCAAAACACAACAACATCCATCTTATCAGCTCATTGACTGGTTGTAGTAAGTTGTGGTATTTTCCTTATTATTTTATGCCCAGAGCCACAGAAAGATTAATGTTAAAACAGGTAAAACAGTGTGATATTTACAGCTTACTCTGGTGGTGAATACTAAAGTTCTTTCCTAGCTCTAGCTTCCTGAAGACCACAGGAGAAGGCCACACATGTGCTGTGGAGAGTCCATCCACTTTCCATAATGTTCAGTCTGCAGATTAATTTCCATGTTCAAAAGCAAGAAAGACAAGGAAAAACTGCCATCTGACATTAAAAGCCAGGGTATAGAGTGATGAATCAATTTAGAGAACATACTGTTTATGCATAAGAAAGAAGATCGGTACCCAACTCTGGGTCAGAAACAAGCATTGATTTTATAGATGAGAAAGCAGCAGTGAAATATCACTTCCAAAGGGACCTGCTGGCTTCTGGATTTTCAAAATATCACCCCCATCAAAGAGTCTTGTTGAGAATGTCAGGTACAGACTGGAGACTACAGGAGCAACTAAGGCCCTTGAGAAGTTCTATTTCTGTGGCATCAGGGAAGAAGGGAGTGAATCCTAGGTGACACTCTAACCTGAATATCATGGGACTCTTTCAGTGCTGGCAGCATAATGAACACCTGGACTGCAGGTTATCCATGAGGAGTCAGATATGCTATCCCAAAACATGCCACTTGACATACTGATTATTTTGAACCAAAGGCAATTGAGAAGTAGATATAAGAAAAGTTCTCTATCCTTCCCCTATTTTTCTAAAAGTAGGACATAAATTTTTAAAGATGCCCCCTTCCCTCTCATTGAAAAGACAGAAGTCAATCATTGGAGCCAACTCTAGACCCTTCTCAGCCTAGAGAAGAATCCATGTAACAAACTTTACTAAATAGCTCTTATTTTCCATTAGTTCCCCTGTATATTTACCTTCCCACAATTTGCCCCCCTAGAACCTGAAAGTCCCTTTCCTTTGTCTTGTCACTTTTCTAAAAATGTATTGTCCATTTGTTAAGATACTATATAAGCCCAGAGGTGCCTGGTGGCTCAGTCCATGAAACATCCAACTCTTGATTTTGGCTCAGGTCATGATCTCAGGGTCATGAGATTGAGCTCCACATCAGGCTATGCACTGAGGGTGGAACAAGCTTAAGATTTTCTCTCTCTCTCTCTCTCTCCCCCTCTCCCTCTGCCCCTCCCCCCTGCTCACACACATGCACACTCTCTCTCTTAAAAAAAAAAAGTTTCCTTAGGGAAAAATAAAAGATACTTATAAGCCCAAGTTCTAACCACCTCTTTGAGTTATTCATCTCTGAGTGCACCCACATATATGCACAATGCATGTATTAGTGAACTTCTGTTTGTTTTTCTGTTGTTAATCTTTCTTTTGTCAGTCTAATTTGCAAAGCTCCAGCCAGAGAATCTAGATGAGTAGAGAGAAAGAGAGTTTCCTCCCCCATGCTTGAATTAGGCCACCAGGAAGACAGCTATTATGTATATCTGAACAGTTACCACAAATCAGAAACTTGACTATGATGGAGGATACACATGAGGTAAAACATGAAGTCCTCAATGAATGCACAATCCAGTAGAGGAGAAAAACATGCAAGCTATCCATTAACATAGGAGAGTTTTCAGGCTTCACTTATCCTCCCTCCTACATAGAAAATGCTGTCTTTCTCTGCCCAATGGGTCCTCCCTGGCCCTTGGAGAAGTAGACAGCTTCCCCAGACAGTTCCAAGACTTGGGGATGCTGTCTTGGAAAATGAAAAGTTAAAAGCCTAAGGAGGGGATCTGCTTACAAAAGAGACAGGGCAGATGTACCAATAAGTAGAGGACTGGAAAGGAGGATAGAGATGGAGGAGGAGGTGGAGGAGAATGAGCACTTTGAATCTGGAGTGAATTGGAGAGGAAAGAGAAAGGGTCTTAAGAAATGCTCTTGGGTGTTCTGGTCTTGATTCCTTTTTGTACTGTTTGGTGACTATAAGGTAAGTTAAGGCTTCCTTTTCATTGCTTTGGGCTGCTTGGGCTCTTTCTTCATATTCTGTGGCCTTATAGAGATTGGACCACGTGAGACCTCCGGATCAGAACTCAAATTCTCCCTGGATTTAAACCCTCTATATCTGAGCCCAGAGGGTACTTTTCACCAAAGTTGCCAATGAACAATAGAGGTTGAACAGGCTTAAGCCATGATGGTTATTTGTAGAAAACTGGAAAGCCAAGTAAACATTGAGAAAACAAGAGCATAGTCAATGCTACAAAAAAATAAGCAAATGCATAGTAAGAGAGGCCAACCAGGGAACAAGTCTGGGCAGTAGAGCACCTTCTCAAACTGTAACCAAACACAGTCACCTCCAGATACGGATTCTGGGGGCACCTGGATGGCTCAGTTGGTTAAGCATCTAACTCATGAGATAGAGCCCCATTTTGGATGCTCAGCAGGGAGTCTGCTTCAGTCTGTTTCCTTCCTCTCAAATAAATAAATCTTTTTAAAAAAATGCGGATTCTGCTTGTCATACCATTAGGGTGGCTACAATGAAAGAACAAAAGAAAGAAAAGGAAGGAAGGGAGGGAAGAAGAGAAAGAAAGAAGGAAGAAAGAAAGAAGGAAGGAAAGAAAGAGAGAGTTGGCAAAGATAGGAGGTGGAACCCTTGTGCACTGTTAGTAGGAATGTAAAATGATGCAGTTACTATGGAAAACTATATGGCAGGTCATTGCACTTCTGAATATACCAAAAAGAAATGAAAGCAGGGTCTCAATGAGATATTTGTATACCCATGTTCTTATCAGTACTATTCACAATAACCAGGAGTTGGAAGCAACCCAGATGCCCACCTGTAGAAGAATGGATAAACAAGCTGTGATCTATCCATACAATGGAATATTGTTTAGCCTTAAAAAGAAAGGAAATTCTGACACATGCTGCAACATGAATGAACCTTGAGGATATTGTGCTAAGTAAAATAAGCCAGTTACAAAAACATAAATACTGTATGATTTCACTTATATAAGTTACCTGGAATTCATGGAGAGGAAAAGTAGATTAGTGATTACCAGGGCCTGGGGGAATGGAGTGGGCAAGGAAATGGGAAGTGGTCGTTTAATGGATATAGCATTCAGTTTGCTAAAATAAAAGGAGATCTGGAAATTGGTTGCACAACATTGTGAGTGTACTTAATACGACTGAACAGTTTACTTAAAAATGATAAGATGGAGGGAGTCAAGATGGCGGAGGAGTAGCAGACTGAGACGACATCAGGTCACAGGAGTTCAGCTAGATAGTTATCAAACCACTCTGAACACCTACAAACCCAACAGGAAGAAGAAGAAGAGAAGAAGAGCAGCAATTCTAGAAACAGAAAATTGACCACTTTCTGAAAGGTAGGACGTGTGGAGAAGAATCTGAAGCCATGGAAAGATAGACTGTGGGGGGAGGGGCTGGCTCCCAGCAAGCTGCAGAGCAGCAGAGCACAAAATCAGAACTTTTAGAAATCTGCTCCACTGAAGGATGTCATTCCAGAGGCTAGGCAGGGTTGGAGCCCTCACGGGGTCAGCGTGGTCTCAGATCCCACGAGGTCACAGAAGGATCAGGGTGTCTGAGTGTAGCAGAGCTCACAGGTATTAGAGCAGGGAAGCTGGCTACAGAGACGGAGCCAAGGAGTGAGCTCTCAGCTTGGGGTTACCTTAAACCATGATCCATGGCACAGTCAGACCACTGCTCTTTGAGCAGAGATCCCACAAGTGGCAAATCTGGGGAGACTCACCTTCATCTGCCGGAAAAGCAGAGCGGCAGGATTCTTCGGGGTTTGGAGACTCCGAATGGGGCTGTGTGCCAGAGACAGAAATGCTCCATTACAGGCCGGGTGAGCTCTGAGCATGGCCAGAGACCAGGGATATGGGAGTGATTGAGCGCTTTTCTCCCAGGGCGCACTGAGGAGTGGGGCCCTGAGCTCTCAGCTCCTCTGGGTCGGAGATTGGGAGACCACCATTTTCATTCCCATCCTCCAGAGCTCTACGGAAAGCGTTCAGGGAACAAAAGCTCCCGAGAGCGAACCTGAGCAGAATACTTAGCCAGGCCCCTGGCAAGGGCAGTGCAATTTGGTCTCGGGCAAAGACATTTAAGAATCACTACAACAGGTCCCTCTCCCAGAAGATCAGCAAGAACATCCAGGCAAGTCCAAGCTTACTGATCAAGAACAGCAGAATCTCAGAGGAGGGGAAAGCAAAGCATGGAATTCATGGATTTCTCCTCATGATTCTTTAGTCCTGAAAAGTTAATTAAAATTTTTTTTTATTTTATTTTTTTCATATTTTATTTTTTTAACTTTTCCTCTTTCCTCTTTTAATTATTTTTAACTAGTTTATCTTTTTAAAAAAAAATTTTATAAACATATAATGTATTATTAGCCCCAGGGGTACAGGTCTGTGAATCGCCAGGTTTACACACTTCACAGCACTCACCATAGCACATACCCTCCCCAATGTCCATAACCCGACCACCCTCTCCCAACTTAACTAGTGTATCTTAACAATACCTTTCCCCAAAAAATCTTTTTAAACCTTCATTATTATAGTCATATTTGACCCTTCATTGTATCTAACTTTATTTTTTGTATACTTATAGGGTTTTGTCTTCTAAAACATTTTGGGATACAGTATCTTCTAATAGATCAAAATATACCCTAAATCTAGCACAGGGCTTTGTTCTAATCTCCAGCCTAAGGAAATTCTCTCAACTTTCTTGTACTTTTGTTTCTTTCTTTTTTTTTTTTTAAAGATTTTATTTATTTATTTGACAGACGGAGATCACAGAGAAGCAGGCAGAGAGAGAAAGGAGGAAGCAGGCTCCCCGCTGAGCAGAGAGCCTGATGCAGGGCTCGATCCCAGGACTCTGGGATCATGACCTGAGCTGAAGGCAAAGGCTTTAACCCACTTAGCCATCCAGGTGCCCCTCTTTCTTTTTTTAATTTTATTTATTTATTTGACACAGAGAGAGAGAGATCACAAGTAGGCAGAGAGGCAGGCAGAGAGATAGAGGGAGAAGCAGGCTCCCTGCTGAGCAGAGAGCCCAATGCAGGGCTCGATCCCAAAGCCCTGAGATCATGACCTGGGCTGAAGGCAGAAGATTTAACCCACTGAGCTACCTAGGTGCCCCTCCACTTTCTTTTTCCAACCAAATTACCTTATCAATATTTTGAATTGAATTTTTAAAATTTTCATCTTTACACTCATATTTCATCCCTTCATCATGTTTACCCTTATTTTTGTATATAAATAAGTTTTTCTTTCTTTAAAATTTTGGGAGGTAGTTTCTTCTAAGAGACCAAAATACTCCCAAAATAAAGTGGGTGACTCTGTTTTATTCACCAGTCTAATTTATATGTGTGTGTGTGTGTGTGTGTGTGTGTACACATGCATACATTTTTTAAAATTTTAAAAAAATTTTTTTTCAACCTCTTTTTACCCCCTTTCTTCTCCCTCTGATTTGTGGTCTCTTCTGATTTGGTTAGCATACATTCTTCTGGGGACTTTGCCACTCTTTTAGTATTTTATTCTCTCATTCATATATATATATATATACATATATGTATATATATATACACACACATATATATATTTTTTTATTTGACAGAGATCACAAGTAGGCAGAGAGGCAGGCAGAGAGGCAAAGAGAGAGGAAGGGAAGCAGGCTCCCTGCTGAGCAGAGAGCCGAATGCAGGGCTCGATTCTAGAACCCTGAGATCATGACCTGAGCCAAAGGCAGAAGATTTAACCCACTGAGACACTCAGGCACCCCTCATTCATATATTCTTATCTGGATGAAATGACAAGGTAGAAAAACTCACCATAAAAAAAAAAACAAGAGGCAGTCCTGAAGGCTAGGGACCTAATCAATACAGACATTGGTAATATGTCAGATCTAGAGTTCAGAATGATGATTCTCAAGGGGCTAGCTGGGCTCAAAAAAGGCATGGAAGATATTAGAGAAACTCTGTCTGGAGAAGTAAAAGCCCTTTCTGGAGAAATAAAAGAACTAAAATCTAACCAAGTTGAAATTTAAAAAAGCTATTAATGAGGTGCAATCAAAAATGGAGGCTCTTACTGCTAGGACAAATGAGGCAGAAGAGAGAATTAGTGATATAGAAGACCAAATGATGGAGAATAAAGAAGCTGAGCAAAAGAGAGACAAAAAACTACTGGACCACGAGGGGAGAATTTGAGAGGTGAATGATACCATAAAATGAAACAATATTAGAATAATTGGGATTCCAGAAGAAGAAGGGGGGGTAGGTATATTGGAGCGAATTATTGTAGAGAATTTCCCTAATGTGGCAAAGGGAACAGGCATCAAAATCCAGAAGGCACAGAGAACCCTCCTCAAAATCAATAAGAATAGGTCTGCACCCCAT
>PISX010008836.1:16629-79428 GCA_004024625.1 Mellivora capensis | reverse complement strand
AAAAAAAAAGATAAAATTTTAAAAGGGAGATTAGTTAAGAAACTATTGTGAATAATCCAGATAGGAGAGGATGGTTGTTCATTCTAGAAAGCTACAGTAAGAGGGAGAGAGAAATGGTCAGATTTTAGATAAAGCTTTGAGTAGGACCAATAAAATTGCTGATGGTTTATATGTGGGGTGTCAGGAAGTGAGAAGTTAAAAATGACTCTAAGGCCTAATGGATAGTAAGAGATGGAATTGCCTTTGACTGAGTTGGAAAAGACTGTAGGTAGAGCGGATTTAGGGAAGATATAACCAGATGTACAGTTTTAGACATCGTTAGGTTTGATATGCCTATTAGGTATTCTAATTGGAAATGTTGAATAGGTAAATGAATATACAAGCCAGAGTTCTAATTGGAGATATATGTTTTGGAGGTGTCAGTATTTAAAAGCTAAGCAAGAAAAGTATTTTATGGAGGATGAACTGACCAACAACTTGAAGACTGAAAATAATCCAAATGCCCATCAACTGAGTAACAGATAGACAGAATGTGGTGTATCTGTACAATGGAATGCTATTCAACAATATAAACTAACCAACTACTGATACTTGTCTTAATATGAATGAAACTTAGAAACACTAGGTAAGAAACCAAACACACACCCACTCTCTCTCTCGCCATATATATATATGTGTGTGTATATATATATATACACACACACACAAAGACTGAACATTATATGATTCGATTCAGTGAAAATGAACTCTCTAAAAAAGTAGATCAATGGGGAAATTGGGTGGGAATACCTTTGTGAAATGATGGAAGTGTTGTAACACTAGATTTTGATAATGGTAGCACAACTGTATAAATTTACTAAAATTCAGTGAACTATACTTAAAATGAGTGAGTTTTCTGGGATATTAATTGTACTTTAATAAATCTACTTTTAAAAAGAGAGAGACAGAAAGAAAAAGGGACATTGAGAAAGAGAGGCAGAATCAAAGGAGTGGAATTAGATGAAGTATGGTAGACAAAGGTTTTGAAGAGTTTTGTAGTGAAAAGGAGCAGAAAAATGAGGTAGTAGGTGAGAGATGACATCAGTAAAGAGAGCTTTGCTTTGTTTTGTTTTCAGGTGAAGGAAGAGACAGTATAGTTGATGCTGTTGGGAATGATCAAGAAGAGCCTAAACAATCAATCCATGGTGAAGATGTAGATCATCTTCACTAAAGAGATTTCTTAGAGTAGACAGAAAAAGGATGAACTACAGTGCACAAGTTAAGGGATTGGCTGTAAAAGCACAACAATCCATCTATACTAAAAAAGAGAGGTGTTTGGGCAGCTCAGTTGGATAAGCATTCAGTTCCTGATTTTAGCTCAGGTCATAATATCTGGGTTGTAAGAGGTAGTCCTCCCTACCCAAGTCAGGTGAGGAGTCTGCTTAAGATTCTCTCTTTCTCTCTGCCTCTCCTTAGTCACCAGCATGTACTCTCTCTCTTTCTTAAAAATCTTTAAAAATTCTTAAAAAAAAGAATCTATCAGTACAGATGCCAATGGGTGTTTCATTTGGTGGTGAAGGCTGTAGATACTATCTCCTAATTGCCTTCCTTTCCCCAGTGAAGTAGGATGCATGGTTATCAGCTGAGAGTAGGGATGGCAGAAGACCTGAAGGAAGGGAGACATAGCAAAGATTTGACAGAATTACAGCAAGGAAACTAAACTTACTTTTTTTTTTTTTTTTAATTTCTGATTAGGCACCTGAGTGGCTCAGTCATTAAGTGTCTGCCTTCAGCTCAGGTCATGATCCCAGCATCCTGGGATCGAACCCCATGTCCTGCTCTCTGCTGAGCAGGGAGACTGTTTCTCCCTCTCCAGCCCCTCCCCATGTTTGCATTCCCTCTCTCACTGTCTGTCTGTCATAAATAAATAAAATCTTTAATTATTTTTTTATCAGCATTAAAGTGCCCTTGAAATTCATAGTTTGGTTTTTAGACTTAGATCAGTCTGCATAACTCTCTCTGGCTCCTTTTCTTTTACACTTATGTTAAATTGAATAGGTTTGGGCATGAAGTAGGCTGAAAGTTAGATCTACATTAGGACTAAAGTTTTGTCAACTGCTGAGTCAGTGTGATGAAGTATAAAAGGATGAGAAAATTGAAACTATTCAAGAAAATGATAATCATTGAAAGAAAAAAGAGAGAATCAAAGGAGGGGAAGTAGAGTGAGAAGGGGCTAGGATCAATGATTTGTAGATTTCAATGACATTAAAGGATTCCTGGAATCAGGGTACTGGAAGGAATGAGGTAGTAAGTGATAATCAGAGAATAAAACTGTGGTAATTGAGAGATTGTACATGTTGATAATAACAGATTAAGTGGACATGGTTGATTGTAAAATAAGAGCATCCCAATGGAGAAATAAAAGGAATGAAGAGGATGGGATATTGTAAGACCTCTATTGAAATTATCAAATATTAAGACTGGATAAGTATTGAAATTGACAGTGACCCAGGTGGTAAAATCTCAGGAAATGAAGATAATGAACTTGGAAAGTATAAATGAGTGCAACAAGAAAGTGTAGAGTCTAATGCCTTGAAATTTAAAAACTGAGGGTTTGTAAGGAGGAAGAAGGGAGGATGGGTAATAAGGAGAAAGGATATCTGTTGTAATCTTACTCTGAATGGTACGTACAAATTGGGAGAATAAATAGCCATGACTTTAAAGGGCAGCAGGGAAGCCAAATCTTCAGGGTATTTGCAAGTTTCAGCGGGAGCAAGAATATAAAAGGGATATTCAATAAAGAACCTTAAAGATAGGATTTGGCTGATCAGGAGAAAACTACTCATCTGGTAAGTGTTAGACATTTGTCTGGATGCTGAGTTACTCCTGTTGTTACTCCTGTTATTTTGACCATGCATGTATCCCCTAAAACTCTGTGATACTAACACTGATGTTTGAGTGCATCAGTTGACATAAAACCCCAAAATAAATACCTAGTAGAATACAACCTCTCCTACCATATTAAAGTATATTATCAGCCTAACATTTTTTTTTAATTTTAAAAATTTCTTTTAAATTTATTTCCTAAATAATCTCTACAACCAATGTGGAGCTTAAACTCAAAATACCGAGATCAAGAGTCACATACTCCACCAACTGAGCCAGCCAGGTGCCCGAAGTGTATATTCTTACAACATACACACAATAGCAACCATCTGGGATTACTCTTATTGATGTCAATCAACTATCACATTTTTATTTCATCAATTATTAATACATATTCTTATCTCTTGTTTATCATGTATGCAATTCATTATTGCTATTTTTCCCCAGTAGAAATCTCTGTAGTTTTCTTTGGCAATTGGATAACTTGTCTTTGTGTAATTTTGTTTTGCTTCTGTATCATTGTCTCATATTTACCTTTTCTGTACATGTTCTAACAGTCTTGTGATATAGATTATGTTTCAAAAAATCTTGCTTTTGTGTTAACTCCTGTACGTCTGATGGTGAACACTTTCATTCTTTATAGAGCAGGTTCTTTTGTCCTCCTCCTCTTCCTTCCTCTCTTTTATCTTTAACTATTACTTATCTAATACTGATCCTTAAATGAAATCTAATAACCCAACATTAGACAAAGCATATACTGATGCTACACGATTCACTTAAACCTACTAAAATTTTCTGTCTTATCCATAGGAAAAAAGTTACAATACATTGCTTCCTTGAAAGTATCTAAATCTAGAATCACAAGCAGGTAAGACTAAATATGTTTACTGTAAAAGTCTCCAAACTACTCACAGAAGAGTGGACTGAATTGATATATAACAATTAAGTGGAGAAAACTCAAAAATTGATTCCTGAAAGTAATTAGTATTTGACTTTAAAACAAAATGGTTTTTATTTTTTTTAAAGATTCTTTTTTTTTTTTAAGATTTTACCTATTTATTTGACAGACAGAGATCACAAGTAGGCAGAGAGGCAGGCAGAGAGAGAGAGAGAGGAGGAAGCAGTCTCCTCGCAGAGCAGAGAGCCCGATGTGGGGCTCGATCCCAGGACCCTGGGATCATGACCTGAGCTGAAGGCAGAGGCTTTAACCCACTGAGCCACCCAGGTGCCCCAAAACAAAATGGTTTTTAAAAAATATTTTTTATTGAAATATAATTTAATTTTCCTTCAATTAAAAAATATTAGGAAGGGGTCAGATAAAAATGAGAAATTTTAAGAAAATTGATTGAGGTCCTATCATAATTTGTGATAAGAATTATCTATGGTAGAACAAAGTTGGTCCCCATTACTACACTGATAATTACAACCTAGAAACAAGTATGATTTTCTCACTAAACAAAGAAGAAAAATTGACTGAAATGCCAGGACCCTGAATTCAGTTTCCTGTTAGCGGTAAGGTCTTTGTTATTTCTCAGACAGACATTTGATTCTCTCTCCCTAATTGATACTGGCCACTCTTAAATTGTATTATAGGAAAACTATACTGAGATACAAAGAGGTACACATCTCAAATTATAGAACTTTAAAAAAAGTATAATTAGCTGAGTTGGCAAAGGTAATATAATTAATCTGAGCACAGTTTACTATTCTGTTTCTTCAAACCCCATGAAGTACTTAACATTTTAATATGACTTTTACAAATAAGAGCTTGAGTGGCCAAAAAGTAATACGTGAATTATAGTTTTGTTTGAAACTCAAAAAAAATTTTTTGGGGCAGTTTTTTTTCCCCCTGTGACAAACAACACTATAAACAATCCTGTTGCAAGCTTATCTTCTGAAACAAGATGCACATTGTTATTAACTCAACTCTGACACTCCAAATAATTTTGAAAAATTTTTACTCTCTCAGCTTATCACATTCCTTGTGCTCCAGGCAATGTATTCCTCACTGGTGGCAGGCAGAGACATAACCATAACAATCAACAGTTAAAATGGCAATAAAACAATTTTATCATAGGAGTGCAGACTTCTATCCAGTGGTAGTTAGAATATATGATCTTTAATTACTCAGCTGGTACTCTAATACATTTTTTAAAAAATGCATATTTCACCTGGAATGTTTCTTACTAAATACCCTGTCTAAAAGAATGAGCATATAGTAAACGAATCAGCAGCAATATAGAATGGGATCTTACTGTACCTGGTGAATGAGGCGGAGGAGAGCACATCAGAACAACCCCCTGGCCTTCCCTCACAGAGACTGCACTTCTTGTCCGGCCACTAAAATTTCCCAGATCTGTCAATATAACACAGCATTTAATGAAAGGCAAAATAAAAAAAAAATAAAAAATCTTAAACAATGTCTACTTTTATAACTTATACCTACTTTTCTCTCATTATGCAAAGTTTATTTTTGTTTGTTAGGCAGTGATATCAGGGCCTTAAAAATAAGTTTATATCATACACTTTTAATACCACAATTTTCATAATATATATATTACTCTTTTTTTCTATTTATAGTGCATACAAGTTGCCAGTATAGGAAGAAAATAGACAATGCATTTATAACACATTAGATAGTCCTTTGATTTATTTGTAATATTTTCTACATATTGATTTTTCTACTACTAATAAGACCAAATCATGCATCGTGAGAAGAGAAATAGAAGTATAGAAGTGGTTAGAGGTGTCTGGTATCCAACCTGGTGCCTCATTATGACATGCTAGGAATGGTGTGTAAAACCAAGCATGAATTTTCCAAATTAGAGAGACTTGTGTGCTCTAGCAAATATGATGAGGATATAAAGTATTCTTTTTCTATAAATGTGAGTGAGAAAGTTATGTTATTTTCATTATATAGAAACCTGGAATGGCTGGTACAAATTAATTATACTCATTCATTTTCATTACTCTGGAAATATCATAGTTATCAAAATACCCAACTATATGCATAAAGAATTATAGCATCAATTGGCTATCAACTCCCTTCTCTTAAATTATGTTGCATTTGCAAAATTTGAAAATATTTTTCGAAAAATAAAGTGACCTAAAAAATGAAGAATGTTTGCATTTCTATTATTTTTATTAATCTAGTCATAGCTCAGTATATATGGCCCTTTCCCCCTTTCTTGGGCTAAGTTAGTCAAAGATACAATTTTTAGAATAGTTTGCTAGGAATAGTAGGATTTCAATATTTTTCAATATTTTCAATATTTTTATAAATAAACATTGTCCCAGAATTTTGTCTGTAAAATCGTGTTCCCATGGTGAAAAATACTTCTTGAAAATGTTCTGTGTTTTCCTCCATTATACACCAATTGTAAAAGAGTTTTTTTGGAAACTTCTCAGTACTTCACATTAACATAGTATGTTTCACAGTAATACAATGTAGACTTTCAAATTTAATGTTTGTTAATCGGACAAATGATGAGAGTGGTAAACAGTAGAGAAAGTATACTGAAATTATATAAAAGAGAAATCACTAACTTTAATATCCTAAAAAGGATCCTATACTTTTTTTGAGATATCTGCCACAATTTAGTGATTTACTAAATGTACAATCAAACCTTTTAAAATGCATTCAAAATCATGAAGAAATACTAAACAGTGAAGGCGTAATGCCAAATAATTAGGGAAATATTCATTATTGATGAAAGTCTTTAGAATTTTACACATAATTCTATGCTTCAGGATGCCTGAGTGCCTCAGTAGGTTAAGCTCTACCTTCGACTCGGGTCCTGATCCCAGGGTCCTGGGTGGGATCAAGTCCCATAAAAGTCTCCCTGTGGAAGCAGCCTGCTTCTCCCTCTGCTTCTGCCTCTCCCCCTCTCTCTGTCTCTCATGAATAAATAAATAAAATTTAAAGAATTGTGTGTTTCATTTTCAATAGTTAAGCTTTTCAAAAACTGGATAGATTAGAAAGAATTGTCCTAATTCTTTCTTTCCTTTTTTTTCCCACAGTGGTTTGAAAACACACAGTAACTTCTGTTGAAAATCAAGTTTACTCATTTTCAAATATGTATGATTCATGGCATTAAATTCCTATGTATTGATTCTTAGGGATGGAAGCTGTCTTTTTCCATAAAAGATCTGAATTGAGAAAAGCATGGAAAGATACTTAATTTGCCTTCCTTTGACTCTACACTTAGACACAGGAACCACACATTAAAGCTCTAATGTCTCTTTAGGGATTGTACAGTTTTACTTTTCTTTTTTCATCACTGAATTTATAAACTCTGAAAGGCTATTTAGACATCAATGTATTATAACTGAGTTTCTTAAATGGTTTTTGAAAAATATATATGTATATTCTAATACATTTACTACAAGTTTATGTTATCCTTATTATGACATTTCAATCAACCTAGTATAGTAAACAGAATATTTTAATAGGGACGCCTGGGTGGCTCAGTGGGTTAAGCTTCTTCCTTCAGCTAAGGTCATGATCTCAGGGTCCTGGGATCGAGTCCCACATCGGGCTCTCTGCTCAGCCCGGAGCCTGCTACCACTCCCTCTCTGCCTGCCTCTCTGCCTACTTGTGGTCACTCTGTCAAATAAATAAATAAATAAATTTTAAAAAAGAATATTTTAATAAAGAACAGTCCTAAATTAACTTCTATATCTGAGAAACTGAAGTACGGGCACACCCTAGAAATTAAACATGAAAAAGAAAAGAAAATTATAGAATAATTATAAATTATAGAATAATTATGACCGAAATTATGTTTTGAGATAAAAATGAACTAAAAAGTTGTAATTGCTTTTTTGGATATCAGCTGTTAATGCAGGTACAATTCAACATTTCCTCATGGAATTTTCTGTGTCATCATTTCCTAGAAAGTACAGCACCAGCGGAACAAAGATAAATGGATTTTTTTCAATTATGAATACATTTCTTTCTTTCATAAGACATATGGAGAAATACTAAAAAGAAGACTGCAATTTCATGGAGAGTATACTTTTCTCATTTAAATCCTTCCTCCTAAGGAAAAAGAAAAGGTGGAATATTATTACCTGTAATGTAAAAATGGTTCCTGTGTTAAGCAAGATTCTGGTTGATCTAATGATTATGTAATGATTTATGTAATGATCAGAATGATTTATGTAAAAAAAATTATTGGTTAGAGTGGGGATGGCAATTAGGCAGAATAGTTTTAATGAAAAAACAACTAGTTATTTTTATCTCATTATGAATAAAAATCAGTTACTTTTCTTTGAGGGTACTCACCAGAGAACTTACTTTGAGTGCTTATTACTTTATTTTGATAGGTTATACATTGTATATATCAAGGAGATTAAAAAAACAAGAACTTTTATGGATGGACCTTTGATTATTTTATTGACATGATAAAAAGTACATGTTGTTATGTTCTATTTTTGATTTGTAAGGGAACAATGAGTAAAAAGTAAAATCTTAGTACAAGGACTCTAAAATTCAGGTTAAAGTCTTGAACTGAAATAAACATTTTCTGAACTTATAAAATAGCACTTGGACAAATAGACAAGTAATGAATTAGAGGAGAAAATTTGTGATCAAGAATCACAGAGCTCTAGGCCTTGTCTTTTCTCACTCTTTTCCCAATTTCAGAAGCTCATGGAGAGTTTGATAGTGGAACTTTAAATAGAATTGCAGCTTACAGAATTGTTGTACCTATTCATCCTCAATGAACCATGCAAAGAAAAACAGGTATATAATAAATGATGTGTTTGAGAACCTCACATGACAGTTAGAATATAGATTTAGGATGTGTGATTTGAAGCATATTCAACAGATATAAGAAAAATCGTTTCATTCATTTATTAAATAAATATTTCTTCAGTGCAAACTACACACTGAACACAATGTTAGATACTAGAGTTGCAGAAAAGATGCAAGGGAAGGATGTATATGTATGAACTAATCATATCTCCTTGGGCCAACTTTCCATAGACCCAGCTGAGAGGAATCTGTGTCACCAAATAGATGTATGAGCCCAAACTATTGTAGTTTCAGTTTGCCACAGCCATACTTACGAGTTACTATATAGTACTTCATGATATTCTCCTGAATGTGAGCTACACATACACACACACATACAATTCACATTTTTTCCTTCCTTTCTCTCCTTCTTTCCTCCACCTGCTTGCCTTTCCTCCTTCCTTCTTCCCTTTCTTCCCCATTATCCAACAAAGGATTTGAAACAGCTTATAGTTACAGTTATATACAGTTGTACATAATACAAATATAATACCAAAAGATCAAACAAGTGGTTTACAGATTCCAGGTGAGGATAAAATGGGTATGGTATGAATCCTCTAGTTTAAGATTAGCACTTAAGAATATATGTCATATATTTTTGTAAATTATTAGAAGTTGACCATTAATTTTACTTTAAACTTAGAGGGCCAAAATAAAAATGGATATATTTCCAGTCTTGTTAATCATGGTTATGGCAAGATAAAAATTTTCTAATAACTCAGGGGAAGAACAATGTTACCAGATAGTAAGATCTATAGAAGCATTTCTCCTGAAAAACTTCATAAAAATCACACTGGGTGTTATAGCGGGTTGAACAAATTTGCAAACAAGTTAGGAAGGTTTTTCACCCATCAAGACAACTTAGGTAGATATTGTGCATGTTGCACACATACATACATATAAAAACATTAAAAAACCATTGCCTAGAAAGGTGAATTATTTGAAGGTGTGGGAGAGAGAAAGTACATGAGGGGTTCAGGACACTGATCTTATGATCTTAGGTTAAGTACAATAGATTGGTTAGCTACTAGGGAGAAATGAGGGAAAAAGATCGAGGCAACAGCATAAAATTTGTTTTAATTTTATTTAAATTAATTAACATATAGTGTATTGTTGTTTCAGAGGTAGAGTTCAGTAATTAATCACTTACATATAACATTCAGTGCTCATTACATCACAAGCCCTCCTTAATGCCATCACCCAATTATCCCTTCCCCTCACATACCTCCCCTTCCAGCAACCCTCAGTTTGTTTCTGATGGTCAAGAGTCTCTTATGGTTTTTCTCTCCCTCTGATTTCATCTTATTTTATTTTTCCCTTCCTATCCCTATGTTCATCTGTTTTGTTTCTTAAATTTCATATATGAGTGAAATCGTTAAAATTGGATTATTTGTTTTTTGGATGTTGAGATTTATAAGCTCTTTATAAATCTTGGATACTAACACTTTATCTAAAAGGACATTTGCAAATATATTCTCCCATTCTGTCAGTTGTCTTGATTTTGTCCATTTTTTTTTCTCTGTAAAGGCTTTTTATCTTGATGAAATCCTAATAGTTCACTTTGGCTTTTGTTTCCCTTGCCTTTGGAGAGGTGTCTAGCAAGAAGTTGTTGCCACTGAGGTCAAACAGGTTGCTGCCTGTGTTCTCCTCTAGGATTTTGATGGATTCCTTCTCACATTGAGATCTTTAATCCATTTTGGGCATATTTTTGTGCACAGTGTAAGAAAATGGTCCAGTTTCATCCTTCTACTGTCTAATTTTCCCAACACCATTCAACCAGATAAATCTTATATAACTAGGAATAAAGTGTTGAGGTTAATCTGCCTCCTGGGTTTTAATTTCCTAGTTTTAAATCTGTTCTGATTAAGTCACAATGCTTGGTGTATGAGAGTGGTGTGTTTGGAAAAAGGAATGGGAATCAGAGTGCTTATTTGAAATTGCACTTGTTAGGGATGCCTGGGTGGCTCAGGCAGTTGAAAGTCTGACTCTTGATTTTGACTCAGGTCCTGTTCTCAGGGTCATGGGATCAAGCCCTGCATCAGGCTCCAAACTCGGTCTGGTTGGGATTCTCTCTCCCTATCCTTCTCCCTCAACCCCCTGCTCACTCATTCTCTCTCTCTTTCTCTCTCAAATAAATAAATAAATAAGTCTTTAAAATAAAATAAATTGCACTTGGTTATATGTTCATCCTGTAGGTAGTGCCAGTAAGCTTTAGACTGTCAATGCTTCAGGTATTCTCAGTTCTCTAACACTAAAGGTTTTGTGAATATAGTTAAGAGTTCTAAACTTCATGAAATTGCGTTTGATTTTTTACAAAAACTAAAACAATTGAAAAGGTCAAACACTTTAGACTAGATGCCAGAGACTTGAACTTTATTAATTACTAACATTAGGGAATCAGATTCTTATGTAAGATTATAATACTGAAGAACTAATATAGGTACTCTCTCTGTGGGGCCTCATAGCTTTAACTTCTGCGATTTCTATAAAAATGGCAGAAAGATTTTCTAATATTAACTTTTTATATTTTGCCTCATTTTTAAAGTGATTGCATATTGAAGTCTTCTTTCATCACTTTTATTTCTTTGTTTCTGTTATCATTAGGATTATTCAGATCATTGTCATATTTTTGTGTCTCATATAAATATCCTGTAATAAAAATTGGCCAGATCTCATTCAGAAACTATCTTTGACATTCTAAAATAACAAGAAAGTGTAAATGAAATAATAATCACAGTATCTACTAGCATACATACTCTATGCTAGGCATCTTGGAGATTAAATATTAATTTATCCATTTTAAGGATTACTAAACATGTGAAGAGCAAATAAAAGCTTGACTAAGGCCTCACAGTTAATAACTAGTGAGTTGGCAATCAACATCAATGTGTTTGTTTAATAAAATATTAGTAAAATAAATTAATTTTAATTAATTAATTAAAATATTAGCATAAAAATAATTCAACATTTGGAAGTTAGGCCAAGTTAATTTCAGGAATTTAGAAATAATCTACATAAGGATCTCTTAAAAAGTCATTTTCTGACATATGAAGGACATATAGATGAAAAAATTATTGAAGAATGGAAAAAATATTATTTACATTTATTTTGAGTGAGAATTAAATTAGCATTTTTCAATACATAGCTATTTCCCTGCATGTAAAATCTTCCCTAAGACACTACAACAAATAGGATTCTTAATAGTTTTTAAAATAAAAATTTGATTTTTGAATGATACCTTGACTGAAAGCCATAGAAACATGAAGTTTTGTGGTGTTCTTTTGGTTAAGAGTGAACTCATAAGCCTGTGATCAATTTGTAAGCACAGAAGGCAAGGGCTTATTATCCCCACTTATTGATGAGGACATTGGCATTCACTAAGGTTAAGTAACAGAACTCACAGCCAGGGATTTGAACCTTCAAGATGACAAATTCATTTTTGGAACTAGTATGTTTCTAATCTGGAGTTATCCAAATACTCTTAATTTAGAATGTTTCAATTGATGTAATTATTTCTTTAAATATTTACCTTACACCACATGAAGTAATTTACAATTCTTAAGAATAATTGTTGTAAATCATCCATGAATGTTACATCATATCACCCTTTAAAAGTGTTATTTAATAATATTAGTCTTTTTTTTTAAAATTATTTATTTATGGGGCGCCTGGGTGGCTCAGTGGGTTAGTCCGCTGCCTTCAGCTCAGGTCATGATCCCAGGGTGCTGGGATCGAGTCCCGCATTGGGCTCTCTGCTCAGCAGGGAGCCTGCTTCCCTCTCTCTCTCTCTCTGTCTGCCTCTCTGTCTACCGTGATCTCTGTCAAATAAATAAATAAAAAATATTTTTTAAAAAAATTATTTATTTATTTGACAGAGAGAGAGCACAAGCAGGGGTGCAGCAGAAGAAGAGGGAAAAGCAGGCTCTGGGCTGAGAAGAGAGTCCATGAACACTGGGATCATAACCTGAGCTGAAGGCAGACCCAGGTGCCCCTAAAATTAGTCTTTTGAAAATATCAGTTGAGTTAATTAGAGGCATTTCAAAAATACACTCATTTATTACATGAAAATAATAATTGAATTAAGGTACAGCTAGAAATGCGGTGAGGTAAATATATGAGATAATGACAAGTTACAATGAAATTTTCTTCATTTCCATTTTTCCTTTTTATATGTAGTGGGTCAGATGACTAATATCTTGCTGTGGCTTGTCATTTTCACTTTGGGTATTATCAGATATGAATCATCCAGCCAAAGGTTTCACTGATTAAGAGAAAACCAAAATATATCAGTGTATGTTTGCCTTGAAAGAGACAATTTTAACTACCTTATAAGTAAAGCAATAAACTGTAATTGCTTTTGTAAAAAGAACAATTATCCAGAGTGTGATAAAATATTTTTGATCTTAGGTCTTTTCTTTGATATCTTGATGTAAGTTACAAAAAGTTACTTCTACTCTGAATAATATATAATGAAATAATCTCAAATGCTGAAGTTGTATATAAATTTGTTTGACTAATGTGATGATAGTCTATGAATCTTGGCAGAGATTTTATACATTTGACTTAACTTTCTACACTCTGGGTAAGCAATTATATTAATAATTCTTTTTTTCCCACTTGAGTACCTCTTCTTCCTTTATTACTATTATTTTTAATTTTTCAAAAAAAATTCCAGTGTTATTAGCATAGAGTGTTATATTAGTTTGAGGTGTACAATAATAGATATTGAGAAATTCTATACATTATTTAGGGCTTATCAAGATAAGTACGTTCTTAATTCCCTTCACCCATTTCACACACCCCTCCCCACTCACCTTCCTTCTGGTTAAGAAATAAATAATTTTTATTCGTTTATGTCTAAGTTCAAATTTTTTTTCCCAACTCAGATCAGTCTTAATTTATAAACAGTCTCAGGAAATTATAAGACTGAGCACTGGAATGTAAATAATTTAATAATAATAATAAAAATAATAATAATAATAATTAAAAAAAACATGGATAGAGATTTTGAGTATTATAGACCCATAGAGATAGTGCAAAGATGTCATTTAGTAAAACCAGCATGTCATTTAGTACATTAATTCCTAAAACTCATACATCTTTTGATTGTCTTTCAAGCTTTTGGACCTAACATTTCTCTAGCTATTTTACATTTTATAATATTTTATTAGATTAATACTTCCTTTCCTACAACCATGACTTCTTACCCCTCTCTCCCTCCTTTTTACTCCCTTAGCACAACTTCTACATAGGTTAAATTACATTACATACCTATTGTACTTTTGGCAAGGGAATGTGGAGCAAATGGAGAAAAACATCAATAATGATGACTAATTTTGCTCTAAATTCATCCATAAACCTCAGGCAGGCCCTTTGTGCTACCTAATCCCAACACATTTGTGGATTCCATTACTCTCCATCCTCTAGACAATACTTTCACATCTCTCTTTCAAAATAACCTCTTTCCCCCACTTTTCCCCTCCTACTTCCTGGAGAAAACAGAAGTTATTAAAAAAATCACTTATATATACTTCCCCTAGGGGCAAACTGGAATGTGTGTCCCAGATTCCCCTTCAGTGAAGGACTTGTCCCAACTGTTGGGGGTCCTATTGGCAGTTTTTGGCTGTCAGCACCTTCAAGGGTTGCCTTTGCTACAGAAAATCAGCTCAACTAAGGTTATATCACTTCCTTGGGTAACACACAGCCAGCAACTTCTCAGTGAATGAATATAATGTTCTGATTACCTTGGTTCAACTTCAACAACCCTGAAAAGTCATTCTAGCTTTAAAGAACCTCTTTGGTGTCAGCTGGGGTTTCATTACATTACAGCTCCTTCTCCTTCTCAAATCTGCTCCTTCTTCCTCCCCTCCAGCAGATGAATTCAAAGGGCACTACTTAATAACCATTATCCATAGTGTATTCCAATCACTGAGCCGGTTTCCAAGAGAAGTCAACATGTAACACTAGCACAATAGTTATTGACTTATCTATATCTACACTGCCCTGATTCTCTTTTCAATAAATGAACTGTCTCTGATCTATTCAAAGACCCCTTCTCCCTTCTGGATCATCAGTAGCATTCAAAATATTGATTGGCATTTCTCCAAAGTAAAATACCAAGAGAAAGAAAATAAATATCTCTTTGACCCCATTTCCCTCCAAGTATAAACCATTTTTGTCCCTCTCCTCGTTAAACAAACAAACACTGCAAACTACTCCCATTCTCTCAAAAGTTCTCAAATCTGGCTGTCTTCCTACCACTGACAAATGCTACTGTGAAGGAAACAAATGACCTTCATATTGCTTAAATTTATTGATCAATTCCTCAGTTCTCATCTACTTGACCTATGGCTAGTATTTAATAGAATTCTCCACACCTTTCTTTGGAAAATGAATTTTTTGCTTGAATTTGTCCTCTTTCATTGTGCCCTCCTCTTCACTTCCATTAGCTTATTCCTCCTCATATTTCCAATATCTAAACATTTCAGGGCCTCAGCTTAGTCCTTGGACCCTTTCATTTTTCAATCCACACCATTCTAAAGGTCATTTTATATATAATGTCTGAAATTTAAAAAGCATGTTTACCCTGACAAATTATCAAATTTATTCCTTCTTGGACACCTTCCTTGAATAGCAACACACACATGCACACACACACACACAATTTACTTGCTATTTCCATTTGAAAGTCTATAGGCATTAAAACATAACATATCCTAATGGTACCCCCATTCTCACCTGCCAACCTACCATTGTCATATTTCCAAAAAGAGTAAGTGATCATTCCATTTTTTCCAGGCAAGATAAAATGCAGAAATCATGTGTGATTCCAATATGTCTCTCATATCACAAATACAATTCATGAGCAAATCTTTTTTCATAATATATGATTTCATAATATATCCATAATTTCATAATATATCCAGAATACAACAAGATCTAAGCTTCTTTATAGCTTTCACAGGCATCTCTCACCTCCACTGTTTTGATACTGGTCTCCCTACTTCTTCATTGCTCTCTTTGAGTCTATTCTCAGCACAGCAGCCAGAATTGGTTCTTTTAAAGTGAAGTTATACCATCTGACCTAAATGGCTTTCTATGTTACTCAGAGGAAAAGTCAAACCACTTACAATGGCACACAATTCCTGGACTATCTTGATTTTGTTGCCTCTTTGATTATTCTTCCTTCCCTCCATTAGAGCATACTGGCTTCCCTGTTTTTAATCAAACAAAATATATCAAGTGTTGTCCTGCCTCAGGGCCTTTGTATTTGCTGCTTCCTCCAAAGAGAACATCCCTCACCTCCACTCCCCAGATATAATCATAGCTGTTACCTACACCTCCTTTTGGTCTCCATTTCAGTGTCATATTCATTGAGAGCTTCAATTGGGCATCTTACCAAAAAGTGAAACCTAATTATCCCCTATACATTCCTTATCTTCCTTCCCTAATTAACTTTTCTCTGTGGTACTTATTCTCCAACAAGCTACTATTTATTTTTCTTGTCTATTGTGCCTCCCACATACAGAATTTAAAGTCTGTGAGCACAGGGATTTTTTTTTTCTTTTTTTGCTATGCTCATTGTAATATTCCCAGACTCTTTCCCTAACTGTTCTCTCTGCCTAGGATACTCTCCCTCCTGGGTACTTGCACAGAAATCCCTAACTTTGTGTAGCTCTCTGCTGGAATGTTAGAGAGGACTTCCTTGATCATTAGATTCTTTCTTCCCGGTCTCCTGATTTCTGTTCTCTTTATTCTGGTTACTTTTTTATCATAACACTTATGAGCATATGACATATTATATAATGGGTTTAATATGTACTATCTGCCTTCCCCAACACATTAGAATATAATCTTTGAACAAACACTTTGTTTTACCACTGCTTAAAATAATGCATTAGGCATTATTTTAATGCATAAAATAATACATAAAATTATTAGGTACATATTAGGTACCTAGGTACTTAATTAGGTACACAAAAATATTAGGTACATAAAATAATGCACCTAATAAATAATTAGGGTACCTAATAAATAATTAATAAATAAGTACTTGTTTTATAGAAAACAATTGCATATTTATCTTTAGCATATAATTATACTTGAAAAATTATAATTTTGAAATACCTAAATTTTGAGATATTTTCCAAATATTATGCTATCACACTTTTAAAAATTATAATCCTTTAAGATCCAAAATTCCCAATAAATACTGAACTTTACAGATAACACTGAAACATATACAATTTATCATGCTATTTCTAGAGCAGAATTTCCACTCAAGATTAAATTACTTTAATAGTAAAAAGGTCATGTGTATACCATTTCAATCCTTGATGGAGATGGAAGGTGTAAGATAGACAATTTAAAAAAAAAAGAAAGTTCTTTTTGTTGGTCATGTAATAATTACAAAAAAATTAAAGTTTCTAGATGCAAATAATTATAATTCTTTTTTATGGCATCTCTATATATTCCCAGGAAAATGTCTTATGCATAGCAGTCTACAAAACCACACTGAAAACTATTCCTACTAAAGATGATAGTAAAAGAAAAAAATCAGTTCTGAAGAGTAGATATTCAATCAATTTCTTTGGAAATATTTTATGAGAAACATTGTAATTCTATGGTTTATTTTAATATAAACTATTTAAGTTACTAACTAACCAGTGGATCTTAAAAATATATTTAAAATATTGCTATAAAAATAAGAACAAAAGACCTACATTCAAATTCAGTATCACTATTTAACAGGAGCCTTGGGAAAATTATTTTACTTCACTATGCTTTGCTTCCTACCCATGATGAGATAATTTAAGCCATATCTTAAAAGACTATGGTAAAAAATATCCTAACATGAAAATATCTTACCCACACAACTGGCAATTAAAAACACTTGATAAATATTATTTCCTCTACTTGTTCCTGATCTCAACAGGAAGGCTGTGAGCTTCTTCCCATTGAGGATGATGTTTGCTGTGGGTTTTACATAGATAGATTTTATGAAGTTCAGGAATGTTCCCTTTATCCCTATACTTTGAAGTGTTTTAATCAGGAACAGATGCTGGATTTTGTCAAATGCTTTTTCTGCATCAATTGAGAGGACCATGTGGTTCTTCTCTCTTCTCTTATTGATTTGTTCTATCACATTGATTGACTTGCAAATGTTGAACCACCCTTGTAAGCCAGGGATGAATCCCACCTGGTCATGGTGGATGATCTTTTTAATGTCCTGTTGGATCCTGTTTGCTAGGATCTTGTTGAGAATCTTAGCATCCATATTCATCAGTGATATTGGTCTGAAATTCTCCTTTTTGGTGTGGTCTTTGCCTGGTTTGGGGATCAGGGTAATACTGGCTTCATAAAAAGAGTCTGGAAGTTTTCCTTCTGCTTCAATTTTTTGGAACAGCTTCAGGAGAATAGGTGTTATTTCTTCTTTAAAGTTTGGTAGAATTCCCTAGGGAATCCGTCAGGTCCTGGGCTCTTGTTTTTTGGGAGGTTTTTGATCACTGCTTCAATCTTGTTACAAGATATTGGTCTATTCAGGTTGTCAATTTCTTCCTGGTTCAATTTTGGGAGTTTATATTTTTCCAGGAATTCATCCATTCATCTAGGTTGCTTAACTTATTGGCATATAACTGTTGACAATAGCTTCTGATGATTGTTTCTACTTCCTTGGTGTTAGTTGTGATCTCTCCCTTTTCATTCATAATTTTATTAATTTGAGCTTTTTCTCTTTTCTTTTGGATTAGTGTGGCCAATGGTTTATCGATCTTATTCTTTCAAAAAACCAGCTTCTAGTTTCATTGATACATTCTACTGTATCTCTAGTTTCTACCTCATTCATCTCTCCTCTAACCTTGATTGTTTCCCTTCTTGTGCGTGGAGTTGGTTTAATTTGCTCTAAAAATTTTAAAGAGATATATCTTATCAATTTCTAATTAAGAACTTAAATAATTTTTATTTTTCTAAGTACTTTGAACTTATAGAATTAAACATTCTCAAATTGTAATATTTGGGGATTATCTACAAAGTTATTCAGATTAATAGGCGATATAACCCTCATTAAGTAAAAGTGACTATCAATAGAACCATTACAAGCACAGTCACAAACTTTTTTGCATTAAATACAAGATAATTTTTAACTTATTTATAGTTTAACCATTTAAAAATGTAGTAACATGGAAAATCCAGACTATATTGTCTTTCTTCTAAACTTTTTTCTTTTTTCCCCCCAAGTTTGTATTTAAAATTACACTTAGTTAACACAATGTAATATTAGTTTCAGGTGTAGAATTTAGTGGTTCATCACTTACTTACTTACAACACAAGTGCCCTCCTTACGCATCACCTATTTAACCCTTCCCCTTGCCCATGTACCCTCTGGTAACTAACAGTTCCCTATAGCTAAGAGTCTGTTTCGTGATTTTCCTCTCCATTTCCCCCTCTATGTTCCTTTTTGTTTGTTTGTTTGTTTCTAAAATTTCACATATGAGTGAAATCATACAATATTTGTCTTTCTCTGACTATTTTACTTAACATAATATTCTCTAGCTTCATCCATGTCATTGCAAATGACAAGAACTCATTCTTTTTGATGGCTCAGTAATATTCTATTTTATATATGGAATAAAATTCCATTATATATGTAATATATTATATATATATATACATATACCACAATATATAAACCATATATATATATAAATCATATATATACATATATATGTGTATATATATGTGTGTATGTATATATATATGTATATACATATGTGTATCACTTATTCACAGCATGTATACAACCATACTGAGAACTATTACATAGTTTTATATATATAAATCTGTTCTTGTGTCCTTTTTAGTTTCTGCCTTTATTTCTATTCTAGTTTTTATATTTCCTTCCTGCTGGTTTTAGCTTTTGTTTCTTGTTCTTTTTCAAGCTCCCTTAGCTATATAGTTAAGTTATTTATTTGAGATTTTTCTTTTTTCTTGAAGGTAGGCCTCTATTGTTATATACTTCCCTCTTATGACCACTTTTGCTACATCCCAATGGTTTTGGAGGAATGTGTTTTCATTTTCTTTGTTTCCATGTTTTTCTCTTTCGTTTTCTTCTTTGATTTCATAGTTGATCCATTCATTCTTTAGTAGTAAGTTGTTTAACTCCATGTATTTGTGGTCTTTTCAATGTTTTCTTGTGGTTGACTTTGAGTTTCATAATATTGTGGTCAGAAAAGATGCACGGCAAGAACTTAGTCTTTTTGTACTTGATGAGGCCTGATTTGTGATCTGTAGTGAACTATTCTTTTTGTACTTGATGAGGCCTTATTTGTGGCCTATATGTGATCTATTCTGGAGAAAGTCACAAGTGCACTTGAAAAGAATGTGTATTCTGCTGCTTTAGGATGCCATGTTCTGATTATATCTGTTAAGTCCATCTGGTCCAGCGTGTCATTCAAAGCCATCCTTCCCTTGATGATTTTCTGCTTAGATGATACGTCCATTGCTGTAAGTAGGCTATTAAAGTCACCTACTATTATTGCATTATTATCAATCAATTCTTTTATGTTTTTTATTAATTGTTTTATATATTTGTGTTCTCCCATGTTGGGGGCATATATATTTACAATGGTTTGACCTTGCTGTTAGATAGTCACCTTTATTATGATATAGTGCCCTTCATATCTTGTTATGGTCTTTTTTTTCAAGATTTTATTTATTTATTTTACAGAGATCACAAGTAGGTAGAGAAGCAGGAAGAGAGAGAGGGGAAACAGGCCCCCTGCTGAGCAGAGAGCCTGATATGGGGTTCCATCCCATGACTCTGGGACCATGACCTGAGATGAAGACAGAGGCTTTACCACTGAGCTACCCAGGCACCCCTTGTTATGGTCTTTGATTTAAAATCTAGTTTGTATGACATAAGGATTGCTGCTCTGGCTTTGTTTTGATGCCCATTTACATGATAAATGTTTCTTCATTTTCTCACTTTCAATATGCAGGTGTGTATAGGTCTAAAGTGAATCTTTTGCAGGGTTTTTTTTTTTTAAGATTTTATTTATTTATTTGACAGCGAGAGAGAGATCACAAGTAGGGAGAGAGGCAGGCAGAGAGGTGGGGAAGCAGGCTCCCTGCTGAGCAGAGAGCCCGCTGCGGGACTCCATTCCAGGACCCTGGGATCATGACCTGAGCTGAAGGCAGAGGCTTTAACCCACTGAGCCACCCAGGTGCCCCCAGGTTTTGTTTTTTTATCCATTCTGACATCCTATGTCTTTTGTTGGAACAGTTAGTCATTTGCATTCAGAGTAATTGTTGATAAATATGTACTTGATGGCATTTTATCACTCATTTTGTCATTGTTTCTGGATATTTCTCCTGTTCTTTTCTTGATTTTTTTTACTTTTGGTCTTTTTTTTAAACTTGGAGGGTCTCCTTTAATATTTCTTGCAAAGCTCGATTAGTTGTCATGAACTCCCTCAGGTTTTTTTGTCTGGGAAATACAATCATTCCTGTTTTGAGTGATAGCCTTGTTGGATCAAATGTTCTTGGTTGCAGCTCTTTCCCATTCAGTACACTGAATATATTATGCCACTCTCTTCCGGCTTGCCAAATTTCTGTTGAGAGATCTGTAGCTAGTATTACTGGATTTCATTTGTAACTCCTAGGGACTTCTTTTCTCTTGCTGCTTTTAGGTTTTTTGTTTGTTTGCTTGTTTGTTTGTTTTAATCTCTATATTTTGCAACTTTAATTACAACATATCTTGGTGTTGGCTTGCTTTTGTTGATTTTGGTGGGAGTTCTTGGTGCCTCCTGGATCTGGATGTCTGTCTCCTCCAAATTAAGGATGATTTAGCTATGATTTCCTCAAATAATATTCTGCCCCCTTTCTCTCTCTTTTTCTTCTGTGACTTCTATGATACAAATGTTATTATGTTTGATGCAGTCACTAAGTTCCCTAAGTCTATCCTCATGTTCTATAATTTTACTTTCTCTATTTTGTTCAGCTTCATTATTTTCCATAAGTTTATCTTCTTTGTAACTTATTCATTCCTCCGTTTCTTCCATTCTTGTGGTCATTTCATCCAGTGTGTTTTGAATCTCAGTTATCACATTTTTCATTTTGGGTTTTTTTTTTTAACTCTTTTATCTCTGCAGTAGGACTTCCCTGATGTCTTCCATTCTTTTCTCAAGCCCAGTGAGTATCCTTATGATTTCTCCTTTCAGTTCTACATCAGGCATATTACTTATATCTGTTTCACTTAAATTTCTGACATGACCTTATCTTGTTATTTCATTTGTGGTGAATTCCTCCATCTTGGCATTTTGTTTAATTCTCTGCCTTCTTCTGTATGTTATAAAAGCTTGTTTTGTTTCTCTTTTTTAAATATTATATTTATTTAATATATGGAGAAAAAGAGAGCTTGAGCAGAGGCAGCAGCAGACAGAGGGAGAGGGAGGAGCAGGCTCCCTGCAGAACAAGGAGCCAGACGTGGGGCTCCTTGAGCCAAAGACAGACACTTAACTGACTGAGCCAGCCAGGTACTCTGCCTGTTATGTTTCATGCTCCTTAGAGTAGTGGTTTTATGAGGAAGAGGTCATATAATGTCCAGGGTCTGGTGCTTCATGGAGTGTTTCTGATGTGTTCAGCATGTACTCTGCTACTGTGTTTTGGCTGCCCTATGTGTCAGGCCAATTGTCTGAAGAGGCTCTCAATGCCTGCACTGGGCAGTATTTGGACCTTGGGCAGTGTGTGGTGAGTTTTAACTACGTTTGCTCTAGTCAGCTTTGTTAAATGAGACCTGATGCTACTTCCACTAGAACTGAAGCCCTGTAGAACCCTCTGGTTGGGAGATGGGGTGTGGGTGAGGGTTTCTGCTGGTCTTCTGTGTAAGGAGCCTGCTGTGCTGGGACTGGGGTACACTTGCCTTAGAAAGGAATTACCAGCAGAGGGCAGGGTGGCGGGACTTGTAAATAGGTTAGGTAGCCAGTGTTGGTGCTGTGCTGTTTACTGAAGGTGATTCTATGTTTATGCTGAGGTGTGAGGAAGGGAAATAATACCAGCCAGCTCCTTTGTCCCTGGTGATGGGTATCTGTTTGTTGATCTCAGGGAAGCACTCTTAAAAGAAGAAATAACTTCCCCCCATGCACCTCGGGCATTTTTCAGATTGCCATTTTCATGCTGTCTGTCTTTGGGTTATTTGTGTGCATTCTCACCTGGTGCTGTGCAGTGTACTCCAGGATCTATTCCAGCCAAACCTGCAGACTTTTAAAGCTCCAAACTTAAGGACAGAGTATGTAAGGAGGCTTGTGCTGATCTTCTGGGAGAGGGCCTTGTCACACTGAGACTGAGGGAGGCTTGACCAAGAAAGGCAGCCATGCCAGAGGGAAAGCATGTGGGACTTGAATCAAGCAGGCTAAGCATCCAGTATCAGGTGAGCTGCCTTCAGCAGGAGGGTCTGAGTTTATGCTGGGGTGAGGGAGGGGAATGGCAGCACAGTGGTGAATTTAAACAAACTAATTCACCCCCTGCATCTCATTGGTAAAATGAAGATTTAAGAAAGTCTATCTCATCAAGTTTTTGTAAGATTTACGTATTTTCTATATATATATATATATACACACACACATATATATATACACACACACACACATACACACACACATACACACACACACACACACACACACACATATATATATATATTCGTACAACATATGGCACAACAAAATATTTGTAGGAAATAATAAGTGAGATTATTCCATGATTTCACTTTTTGCAAAATTATTGACCACTGAAGAGTGATTTCCCTCTTAATCTGTACAATGTAGAGAACACTAGAATGCAATAATACTGCCAAGCCACTGGATGGTTCTTTGTCATTTGAAGAACTATAGCAGAAGTTAAGTTTACAAGAGATGTCTTGCTCTTTTACTTTTTTTGAACTCATGGTGGCTCTAATTTTAAAACTGTAAATTATTTCTGTTAGTACCTTGGATTTCTGGGACACTACCATGTTTTTTACAAAGAAACTTCCCTTTATGCATATCTTTCTACTCCTCCAAGGCATTTTTTAGCTCCACTAGCTTCTACTTAGAACAGTATCTCTGGACAACATAATTGTTTCTTTTCCATATATCTAATGGAAACATATAATTAACTGGTGAGTAAACTTTTAAAGAAATTTTGACTGAGTGTAAAATTATACTTTTGAATCTGAGCACTATATATATTTTAGCAGAATAGGTTTTCTCCTCCCAAATTCAACCCAGTCTAAAATTGCATGAGAATGTCTGTATTGCTCTTTTTTATTTTTCCATTGGCTATATCAGTACCTTTGATAATTAACTAATGTGTGTGTTTGAGTGTTTTGCTCTTCCAAATTTGTTTTCAACTGCTATGTGTTTTGTAGAGCACTAGAACAGTCTTGGCCCCCTGATCAAATGCTTTAAGATCTAAATTGCTTGCTTTCTTGGTGCCCATAGCTCATTTGCTCTTGTACAGTTAAATCAAGTACCAGAGATTTGCATTTTTTCCTTTTACAAGCCATAACCTCAACAGTTCTATCTGAATAATTTATACTCTGTTTAATTAAAAAATCTAAGGAAGTTGGTTTATTTCATAACTCAGCTGATTAGTGATCAATTTTCAATTTATCTTAGATCTTGGCTAAAAAACCTCATGTCTTGCTTTAGAGTAAATTTCTCCCCTCTGCCCTTATAGTAGGCTTTTTTTTTTTTTTTTTAGCATTCAATAACCTCAGCAGTTTTAATCTGTGATTTTCATTTAGGTTGAACTAATATGCAAAGTGGTCTTTGGGTAATACACAAATTTATCATGTACTCAAATACTCAAATTTATTGTGTATAGCAACTCACATATTGTACAGTTTGTCAATGATGAAAAAAATAAACTATAGATTATTCCAGGTCAGAAATCAGGTTTTTGGCACTATATCACCTATGCTTAGTTAGTCCAGTGCCTTGTATTTGTCGCATGAATGAATGAATAAATAATGCACATTTAAAAAAGCAGTTGTTACAGAGCTCATCTCTATAAACCTGAAGCACTCTTCCTACATGACTTTTCACCATGAAACTAGACAAAAGTTTTTTGGAAGGCAGAATACACATGTAAATCACTTATTAAAAACACATTACTTTTTGTGGAAATTTCCACCAGTTATATGAAGAAGTTCTTTAGAGAATGAAATTGGTTGTCACACTAAGAATCAGTTCAAAAAGTAGTAGTCTTGTAATTTGTTTCTGTTTTGTTCTTGTTCTAGCTCCTTTTCATTGAAGTACAGTAAAACAGTTCCCAGAGATTTCATAGGATTGATTTGTAGGGTCTACTTGCTCATGATACATTTTTTATAAATGCCCACATTCCTGAGGGCATTCCACATAGTCTAGTTTAAGGGTAGGCAAACATTTCTGAAAACGGTCAGATAGTAAATATCCTCTTTAGGACAAAAGACAAAATTGAGGATGTTATATATGCAATGTCATATAATTTTCAAGTTACATGTTTCATGTTACAAACTATTATCTTTTGAATTTTTGAATTTTTCAACTATTTTAAAATCTAAAAATAACTCCTTAGCTTCTGGGCTATCCAATAGCACAGATTTAGCCTGCAATTTATATTTTGTTGACTTCTGGTTTAGTCTACTGAAATAAGGAGGGATAGAAAGGTTTAATAGATTATATTTAACTATTAGAGAGCCAATGACTTATCTATTCAGCCTATTCAGCCTATTCAAGTCATCATGTAGAAGTAAAATATTTGCAAAGTAAAAGAGCTTAACCTCTAGAATTAGAAAGGCATGAATTTGAATTCTGTCTCTTCCACTTACTGCCACATAACCTTAGACAACCTTCTTTAAACCTCAGTTTTCTAACCTGTATAATAGTAATAAATGAGTAAACTCACTATATCTATATTAGCTATTATTATTTTATATGAAGAGATAGCATATTCATCCTTGTATCTAGCATCTAGCACCATGTTTACTAAACAGCAGTTTCTTTCTTTCCCTCCCTCCTTCTTTCCTTCCTTCCTTTCTTCTCTTGCCCTTTCTTTCTTTCTTTTTTTTTTCTTTCTTTCTTTCTTCTTTTCCTTCATTAAACAAATATTCATTGCATGCCTACTATGTGTAAGGCACAATGTTACATACTTAATAAACATTGTTAACTGGATAAACTAACTGGTGAGCTGAGTTTAGATTTAGGAAAAAGTTAAGTCATTTTATGTTCTTGAATAGAGAAGATATGACCAATAATAATTCTAAGATATATTATGATTATCTTCACAGCTCATAGTTCAAATGACATGTCAAAGCAAATCTTTAAAAGATACAGAGAAGGGAAGTAAGATATTGATGGTGATGATGACAGATAACATTTATTGAACACACAGTACCTGCAAACCATTATACTGAGGGCTTTATATCTATTTTCTTCATTTAGTTCTCACAAAAATATCTTTTTGATTAGATACTCATTGTTGTAAATTTTTATTTATTTATTTTGTAACGAGGGATTGAGGCTCAGAGAAGTTATGCACAATTACCCAACATTATGCAGAAGTAGTAGTAAACAATAAAAATGGAATTCCAAGCAGAACATCTGTTTCCAGAGCCAGTGTCCTTCATGGTGAGAGGCACTTTAATATCATTAACATAAAATTTTGGTGAAGAGATACTAACATAAAATTTTGGTGAATGAGTGAGTCTAGCAGGAGAACACAGTGATATAAAAACAGTAATATGATATAAAGGAATTCCCCGAAGATTGATTTGTTACATTATTAATTAATTCTTAGTTACTTTGATAAAATTTAATTGAATACCTACTATCTTCAAGCCATACTAGCTTGCTGAGAATGTACGGCAATAATAAACAGACCCATTTATAGGATAAAAAAAAATTAAGAGAGTTCCACTAATAATTTATATTTCACTCAACTGTTTTTAAAATTAAATATAGAATTTACATTTAATCCATTAACTTTTCAGTATCTGAAAATAAAACCAAAGCTTAATATATTTATTTCTATGCTATGTTATAGTAAATAAATTTTCTAACTATTAATTCATTTTTGGATTCCTAGAAATATTAAAAAAAACAAAAGATATGTGATAAATTTGTTCCTCTCTTTTGCCAATTTCTCATTGATATCCCAATAGTATTTGCTTTGTTTATTTTACCATTAATGCATAATGGTTCACAAGTTTTATATTTCCATTACTGACAATATCTTTTACAAATATAAAATTACTATCTTCTTTCTTGCTTGGAGGCTTTGCTCTTATTTTCTCTGCCTGCAGTGCTGCTATTTCTCACCAACCTATCCCTTCATACCCACAAATCAGCAAGCAAAATACATATTTTGGCATATGTGAACTGAAGTTTTAATTTTTTAGGTGTTAATTTAAGTACCATTTTTTAAGCCATGATTCCGCACAAAGCCTCTCTCGCAACATTATACGCTTACACAGTGAATATTACTTTCCTTTATTTTAACTGTACATAACTTTGTGCAATTATTTGCTAAAAACTTGGCTCCTTCAAGCTTCACAAAGACAAGTACCAAATCTGTTACTTAGTACTATATCCCATTCATAAAAAGAATACTTGGCACATAAATGAGAGCTCAATGAATGAATTCGATCCTTTTGAATGTAGTTGGTCTAACATTACTATTAACCATCTCTGTTGTATTTTTAGAACAAATTTTGCCTATTCTTTTATCCTATTTAAAAAAATTCTTTTAAAAGATCTTATCTATGATCTATCTACCTCTCTATATATATCAATCTATCATCTATTTATTTTAGAGAGAGTGTATGAGCAGGGGGAGGAGCAACAGGGAAGGGAGAGGGAAAGAATCTTAAGCAGTCTCCTCATGGAGCCCACTCAGGGCCTGATCTCACAACCTTGTAATCATGACCTGAGCCAAAAGCAAGAGTTGGACACTTAACTGACTGAGCCACCCAGGCACCCCTTGCCTATTATTTTATATATAATCTGTTCTTGTGTGTTTGTGTGTGTTGTGTGTGTGTGCACACGCACTTTCATAAACTGGAAATTTAAACTTCAGTTATATAGAACAAATTTAATAATCTCATATTCATTGAATTCTAATAGAGTAATTTAGTGCATTTACAGTTATTGTCACAGATGATATATCTGCTTTTATTTTGTCATTTTAAGCTTTTATATTGATTCCTTTTCTCTGTTCTTTTTAATATAGAATACTTTGTCTTAACTTTGATAAAATATATACATATACATATTAAGTTATATCTATCAGGCTAGTTCTCTTGACTGTCATCTATGTTCTTTAAAAAGTCTTATGTTTTGGGGTGCCTCAGTGGCTCAGTGGGTTAAAGCCTCTGCCTTCGGCTCAGGTCATGATCCCAGGGTCCTGGGATCGAACCCCGCATCGGGCTCTCTGCTCAGCAAGGAGCCTGCTTCCTCCTCTCTCTCTGCCTGTCTCTCTGCCTACTTGTTATTTCTGTCTGTCAGATAAATAAAATCTTTAAAAAATAAAAAAAATTAAAAAAATAAATAAATAAAAAGTCTTATCTTTTTCAAAGGAAAATAGAATTACATTTTTATTAATGAAGAACAGTATGACAACTTTTTAATCTCTTCTCCATCTAAAAGGAGGGTCTTAGCAAACTTTTAAATCAACACTATTCACTTCCTTTTCTTAACATTATTAACACAATCTGATTTAGAGCCCAAACTGTGTTTATTAAGTTATTGTATGTTTATGTTAGATATCTCTGCCTTAAAATTTTTTAACATTGTTCTTCCCTTACATAAACTTTAAGATTAACTAGCTTTAGAAAGAAATATTTAGCTCCTCAAAGCAAAAATTTCAAGATTTTTGAATTTTAAGTTGTGGTTTTCCTGTTAATCTTCAAATGCTTGTATGTGATATATCTTCATAGAATTTTCCACAAATGAGATATCTACTTGTCACATTCAGATATGAATATCAACTTCCATAATTTGTATTTCTTTGGTTATACTTTCTTCAAAAAGTGGGACATTACTCATTATTATTTAGCATTTACTATATAGAAGAGAAGACTGGGATCAAATAGATTTTTTAAAAATTTTCAATGAAATAGTTAAAAATAGTTTCTTCATCATTGTCATTAAAATTGCCATCATATGTCAAATTATAGATCTTTACTCATTATTTTCCACAGAATATGGTGAACCTAATATGATCTACATATTTAGCTCCTTTTGTTCAATTTAAAAACTTATCTCATTTTGTCTGTGATGATTGTTTCAGTTTTCATTTTGATTTCTCTTTTGGTTCTTAGGTTAGCTGTCTCTTCTTACCAGTTATTTTCCCTCTCATTTTCATTTCCTTGTCTTTCTCTTTAGTCCGCACCTTTAATTCTGTCTGTTTATTCCTCATAATTTCCCCCCTTTTGCTATAAATGGCATATTTTGGCTTTTTATTGTGATTGTGAAACCATTTTGTTTATTAAATAATTAATTATTTATTTCAAGATTTTATTTATTTATCTGAGAAAGAGAGAGAAAGCAGGGGGAGGAGCAGAGGCAGAGGGAGGAGCAGAGGCAGAGGGAGGAGTAGACTCCCCACTGAACCAGACCCTGAGATCCTGACCTGAGCAGATGTGTAATTGACTGAGCCACTCAGGTGCCTGAAACTATTTTAATTTTTTTAAGAAAGTGTTTCTTACTTTTTATAGCATTTTATTTCTTACCTCTTCAGATTATTCAGATTCATTTTATCTTCCCTTTATTTAGTAGTTTTTTTCAGATAAGACACACATTATTCATGTTTTTAATTCTCTGTTATTTTTTCCTGTTCTCCCTTAAAGAGAGATCTCCACACTTGATATTTTCCAACAGATAGGGTACATAAATTTTTCATTTCAATTACTATGCTGATCATGTTTCCTTAGATTACTTACTATAGGGCAATTCGATGTTTACAAGATTTTTTCCAGTTCCCAGATCTAGCAGACACTAATTTAGTGTAGCTCTATTAGACTAAGTAAGGTGAGATCTCTGAATTACCTAGTTCTGACACTAAACTGATTGGGAGCAACAAAAATGGCAAATCTTAATATCCGATGTTATCAAACTTTTTCATATTTTTATGTCCTACCATAAAGATTTTGTTTACTAGGATTGTATAAATTTGAAGCAATGTGCCTCCTCTAGGCCTACTTTTATATTTTTACTCTATAGATTTACAGAAGGTGCTGTCTACAACTTACTGCAAACTCTTGGGTTAGGTAAAGAAAAATACACTGATGATTTTGGACAGCAGTACTTATATAGTAATATTATGCCATTGGAAAAGGACACTATATTCTCCTCTCTTGTTTTCAATAAGTGACACTACTCTGCTTTATGTAAAGTAAAATTTAGGTGTTCCTAAATCTAGCACCATGTTGTTTATATTTCATGCAATTTTCTCTACAATTTGACATCAGGTTTTCAGCTTATTATGACTGTTATAAAGTTATAGCTAGTATTTGCAATTTTCTGCATAATCATTGGTATTTTACTACTAAGGTGAGAAAGACTTTTCAAAGAATAGTTAGCATACAGTCATTTTCAACTTCTGTGTGTTTATAAATGTACAATTTTCAAGAATCATTGATACAACTGCTGTGAATTCATGTTTTTCCTTGTTGCCAGTATCTGTCATAATACACTGGGAATTTTTTTTCCCCTTCAGTTTTAGTTACATTTTTTGCAGGCGGTAAACACACACACAGTGTGTGAAGAAAACAGCCTATAAAATTTGATATTCCTTAGTTTTTCCTTAGGTTTCAGATAGCTAGAACTGTTAATATCATATTCATGATTCTGGTACCTTTATAGGCTTCAAGATTAATTGCAAATTAACAATATTGAAATTAAACTCTGAGATTTTGATGACTGATGTTGAATCCAAGCCTAGTTTCTTTGAAAATGAGGATGAGAAATATCACCTTCCTTGTAAATACTGGAAAGTTTACTAACAAATGTAGCATCTGTTTGAATTGTGAATAGCCACCAGGAGGACTAAAACAGGACTTTAGGAAACCTACCCAATAAGTAATGGGTGAAGTGGTAAGGAAAATAATCACCATAGCAACAGCAGCAAGAAAAGGTAATTTTGTTTAAATCTTGGTTAATAACAGAATGCCACCGGTTGGCATTAAAGCTACCAGAAGCATCTTTCTGGAAAACAAACTAACAAACATCAACAAAAAACCTGGCAAAGCAATGGCAACAGCTGCACAAACACTACAAAAAAAGAGTAGTTCTATCTCTCTTGAACCCTAGCCTCAAATGTTTAAACTGTGTAAAGCCAAACACAGTTTCTAAAAATGTAGTATCTGCTCTAGCTAAGTAAATTCCAAAGCCTTCATATATACATTTGTTTATGTGCACCCACACAAACAAATGTATACCAGAGAGACATATAAAAATAATGGAATATTATAGCTTAATGTGAAGAAATAGAAAGAATGGTGTAATTTTATTATCAGAACATGTACTAGCATATTGTCATTTTAGTGAAGACAAATTATCAGATTCAAGCTAATTATGAACCAGAAAGAATCTGATGTGTTGGTTAATGTCTCATTGTGTCCTTACTACAACATACTGCTGACAACACTGGAGCTGGTGTTTGTGAGAGAGTCCCGAGTTATCATCGTGTTATCTGCATCTATACATTTCAGCTATATAGTGGGTCCTCAATAAATGTTTGTCAAATGAAGTAATATATTAGTGTGATGCTATCAATAAGCAAAAAGCATTGTTGTTGTTAAATTTTCTTAAATTAAGTTTCAATTAGAAGAGAAATAACCAATTTTAACATCTTTCTTGATGTAGTCCAAACAGTCCAGCTTTTATTTGCACATCCACTTGTTAGGTTGCAATATTATAGTAATGCCAAGTATAGGTGAATTCTATTTTCCATAAGGGTGTCTTGATATGTAGTTAGGACAGAAAAAATGGCATCTTAACATCTTTTGCTCATATTAGAAATGCCATTATGAAAATGTGGTACCTACTGGACTTCTGATGGTCAAGAGTTATTAAACAGAAGAGTTATTACAATGGAAATCCCTGTGAAGTGGTTAATTTCCAGCTTCCAATGCTGAGCCCAGTCCTCACCACCTCTAGTAAATTTTGCCAGCACTGCCAGCTGGAAAGACTAATCCTCCTCTGAACACAGCACTTAATGTCCATGCCATGTATTTAGTACTTACATTTTAAAAAAATTACTTCTTTTTTTTATCATTTTAGAACACTTTGAAATTTACAGAAAAGTTAAGATGCTTGCAGGGAAAGTTTCCATATGGTCCATACTCAGTTCGCTCTAATATCAGTTTCTGACATAGGTACGGTATGCCTTTCACTCTTAATGACTAATATTTATAAATTATTATTATGTAAAATCCATATTTTTTTCAGATTTTCTTAGTTTCTATTTAATTTGCTTTTCCTGTTCCAAGATTCCATCCAGGACACCACATTACATTGTTGTGTCTCCTTATGCTCCTCTTGATTCTGAAAATTTCTTGAACTTTCCTTGCTTTTTGATGACCTTGACAATTTTGAGGAACTTTGGACAGGTATTTTAAGAATGTCCCTCAACTGGGATATGTTTGATGTTTTTCTCATCATTAGATTGGGGTTATGAGTTTTGAGGCGGGAGACCACCAAGCTAATCTGCTGCCATTCAATCACAGATATGGAGTAGACATGTTATCACTGTGACTTCTCATTGCTATTGCCTTTGATCTCATGGTTAAGGTAGTGTTTGTCAGGCTTTTCCTCTGTAAAGTTTCTCCTTTAATTTCCTCTTTCCATACTGTACATTTTGGAAGTCAGTTAGGTGCAACCCACACTTAAACAATAGGTAGTTATGTTTAGTTGCAAAGTTTTTTTTTTTTTTAAACTCCTGTTCTTGACATGATTTTTCTGAGTGCACAATTCTAGGTTAACAGCTATTTTTGTGTGTCAAACTTTAAGGTTTTTATCTTTCTGTCTTCTGTTTCTATTTTTTGAAGAGTTTAGTTGTCATTCTTTTGTAAGTGCTTTGTCTTTTCTTTCTGTTTTTAAGATCTTTGTAGTACATGTTTTGCAATTTCACTGCACTATGTCTAGGTGAATTTCTCTCTTACTCATGCTGCTCAACGTAAATCGCACCTTCAATATTTCGGTATTTGTGAACTCATAACTTTCATGAGTTTTGTGAAATTCTCAGCCACTGAATTTTCAAATATCTGTTCTTTCATTATTATCTCTATTCTATTCTGCTTCAGAAATGACCATTGTACATTTTTAACAAATTCACTTGTTATATTTCACTGAAAAATTATTTTTTCAAATCTCTGGTCAGTTTGGATAGTGTTTTGATTCTTGTTGAATTTTTATTACATTATAATTTTCTTTACACATTTAATACAAAGTTTTAGAGGTAAAAATTTGATATTTTTCCTATTTATTTTTTTACTTGCTGTAACATTTTCCTCTACGATTGAATCAGAATGCTCTCCTCTCGAGAGAATTTCTATTTGCTTGTGTTTGAAGCTAGGAGGTGCTCCTGTCTTGGAACCATTTCAGTCCCCTCCACGTTTTTTTGTTTTGTTTTGTTTTTGTTTTTGTTTTTGTTTTTTTTGGACACAAAGCATCAAAGCAGAGTCACTTGAATTATAAATCTTATCCAATACCAACTTCTACTAATCATTCAAAAGATAGAAGCAATGTCTTGCAGAGAATTAGTATTTCTTCCTGGCAATACATGAGTGTCTAAGACAGTTTCTTATTCCTATTATCTTTTATTTTCCCTGCAGTAAGACATATTTGGTTTCTGATTTACAGATGGTGATTCTGCAAAGTGTGTGGAAACATTGTTCTTAAAGGAAGCTGATTCATTTTGTGGACTCCCTGGTTTTATATTTAATTACATGGGTAGAAAACATTGGCTTTTCTTATTCTCCATATATTTGATAAATACATAAACTCTTGTTTATTTATAATAAGTTATCTCAAAAGACCAGGTATATCCTAACTGATTAGAAATGGTGTTGTTGTTGTTGTTGTTGCTGTTGTTGTTGTTGTTTTGATAGGGACTCTCCATTATCTTTCTGGTAGTAAACACCATGAGCATGTTTATAGGGAAGCTGGATCTGGGTCAGTCATTCCCTTTAGGTTCTCCTTATCCAGGAACAAGTGCTATAGGTTTCTCAAAAGTTGTTTTCAGATTTATTCAGAAATTCTTGCTCCTGGGCCAAAACTAAGGTCTGAACATATTACTGATGGTAGCATTTACCAGTTAAGCCAGATCTCCTTTATTGGGTGCTCACTGTTTACAGTTCTTGTTTTTAGCAACCTGTTACTTCTTTCTTTTTTTGTAGAGAGGTGAGTGGATTGCAAGGAGTGTGCTTTTAAAGCTTCGTCCAACTTCATATAACATCTGCATTAATTGTATTTTATGGAGTATATAGTGTCTTTTTATTGCAGAGCTTCTTAGTACTGTCTAGAGTACTTATTGATGACAACTCATATCTACAATGTAAGTTATAACTGTTAAGGTATGATCTATGTACAAAGTCATTTTGCAGTTAATATTATCTTCAGCAATGGACATTATTAGCATTTTGTTTAGGGTCTTTACAGTCCCTTTATAATCCTTGCTAAAATAGGCTAATAATTCATAATGGCTTTGTTTCGGATTGTATGTTCATCTATAATTTCATTAATAACCTGTACCATCTGGACCTATATGTCAGGATTCTCTGTCACCCTTAAGGTGCACTAGAGTAGTAATAAACAGAGTGCTGTATTTGATCACCAGTAATAGCTAGGACTGTGATCTACTGTGATGAACAAGATGAGTTAGGAGGAACTTACTGGGGAGCTGTGGAATGTTACCAGACAATGCTATGCATCTCTCAGATAGTAGTCTGCTGAATAAACTGCAAACTCTGAAATACATGGCTGGAGGGGAATCTGCCTTCGCTACAAATCATAGTAATGACCCAAAACCTAGCGCCAGCCAGCAGCTTCTGTACCAGTACACACATCATTGCCTCAGGGCAGATTTAGCTTTTACACTGCACTTACCGAGCAAGCTTTCCCCTTTATTTTTCTTTAAAAAATAATGACATTATGATCACTATACCCTACCTGAGGAGTCAAGCTTTTCTTTTTTCCAACAGCACTTAAATTCCTTTTGACATAATGTACACTATTGATATGAAAACAATGATCTGTAATTTGTAATAATGGACTGAAACAATGAATTAAAAAATGTATAACTAATGTAGAATAAAAGTGCATTTCCCTGGGAAATGCACCAGAGCTCCCCCATGTAAAAAAACATAAATAACACATATAAATCATTTCATAAAGATATAGAAACAGTCTCATTTCCAGCTATAGTTTTTAAAAATTTGGAGCAGAAATTTTGGTTTGTATAATCATTATAATTTAACTGTTGGAGCACAAAAACAGTTTCATGTACTGTGGTTCCTATTTTATTGTATCTGTATGGTATAGAACAACTATATGTCTTTTGGAAGCTTTTGTTTCTAGACTGCCTTCAGCACAAAGGAGATCACACTCATCATACCTACAATAATTCCAAAAACATGGCCATATTCACGCTGTTGCACCACCTGTCAGAATTTCAGTTAAGTCACAGATGTATGCTAAATAATTACCGCTGGTTTTAATTAAAACTAGCTTGCAACTCTTGAAGTCAATTAATATCTTCATAGTTGGCCTTCATTTTCTTACTGAGTAGCTTCTGATGAAGCATGACAATTTTAGGTGTACTTTATAAGTTTTGTTTCAAAGAATGCCTCTTATTTTTTCTATTTTTTCTTTTATCTTTTAATATTAAAGAAAATCATAATGTTTCCCTGTGCTCTCTCATGAATAGACGGTTGAATTGGTAGATGGAATATTTTACAATCTAAAATAACATTTTCCATACTTAAACAGAAATAACAATTATATTATTCCTAATATTGTGTAATAATATCTTGGAATTTTTGACTGAGAAGGTAATTTAAACAAATGATTATTTGTCAGAACTAGAGAACAATATCTTGGAAAGGTCAAAGCCAATTCATAATGTTATACAAGATATTGTTGTTTATTTTCATGTCTTCAATTTTTTTAGTTAACATATAATGTATTATTTGTTTCAGGGGTACAGGTCTGTGATTCATCAGTCTTACACAATTCACAGCACTCACCATAACACATACTCTCCCAAATGTCCGTCACCTAGCCATCCCATCCTTCTACACCCCTCCCCTCCAGCAACCCTTAGTTTGTTTCCTGAGATGAAGAGTCTCTTATGGTGGGATGCCTGGGTGGCTCAGTGGGTTAAGCCTCTGCCTTTGGCTCAGGTCATGATCTCAGGGTCCTGGGATCGAGCCCCACATCAAGCTCTCTGCTCAGCGGGGAGTCTGATTCCCCCTCTCTCTCTGCCTGCCACTCTGCCTACTTGTGATCTCTCTCTCTGTCAATAAATAAATAAAATCTTAAAAAAAAAAAAAAAGAGTCTCTTATGGTTTGTCTCCCTCTCTGGTTTCCTCTTGTTTCATTTTTCCCTCCCTTCCCTTATGATCCTCTGTCTTGTTTATCAAATTCTTCATATCAGTGAGATCATATGATAATTTTTCTGATTGCATAAGTCCTCAATGTTAATATTTTTGTAAAACTGAGCAAATATCTCAAATATTCTCTTCAGAGATGCTTCTGAAGGTAAGGACATTAATTGTCATTAACTCTGACAGACTTTGAACTTTATTTTGATATTATGTCATTATTGTGCCAGTCTTATGTTTTGTTTTTTATTTTGTTTTGTTTCATTGGCTATGAGTGAAAAGAATATGAATGGAGTGGAAAAGAGTGATTCATCTTAGTTTTTACATTTAATTTCCTCAATCCATAAGTAGTATTGCAGAAAAAACTGTTAGCTACATATTTATGTAAATATTTCTAACTTATTCTTAGAAGAAAATAGCCAGTAGATCAATGAAAATATTAATGCCTTATCTCATCCTTTTATATTTTAAGCTAATGGCTTTCCACAATTGGAAATATTTTTAGTGACTTCACTGATCATAACTGAGATATTAATAAACATTTGCTATGCATATGTGGGGAAATGTAATCTACAACCAAGTATAATCTACTTCTTCAACTATGCATGAATTTAAGAACAGTGAAAAGAAGGGGAAAATTGGCTGGCCAGGAGGAAGCCTACATCACACTGAGAGAAGTTCTCACATGCTGCAGTTAGTTTTGGTTTTGTTTACTTTTTATCCTTAAGGAAGTCAAATATTTAAGCAAATGAATATTGCTTCTCCTGAAAGCAATTGTACCATTGGTTGCTGCTCAGCTGCCCCACTGTGGTGTCCATAAGACCACAGACATCTGGGGTGCCTGTGTGGCCCAGTGAGTTAAAGCTTCTGCCTTTGGCTCAGGTCATGATCCCGGGTCCTGGGATCCAGCCCTGCATGGGGCTCTCTCCTCATCAGGGAGCCTGCTTCCTCCTCTCACTCTGCCTGCCTCTGTGCCTACTTGTGATCTCTGTCTGTCAAAAAAATAAATAAAATCTTTAAAAAAAAAATAAAAAAGACCACAGACTTCCGCTAGCTGGGCTGAGCACTGAATCTGGTTTCCAGTACTTACTCTAGATTGTTGGCCACTTTCTTAACCTCTTTCTCTTTAGAATTCATTGTAATGTATAATTCTCACTAGTTCATGGAAAGGTGTCTTGAGCATCACATGGAATGATGTGTTCATAGTATTTAACATATGTCTAGCACATAAATAAACTCAAAAAGTGGTAGATAGTGGTATTTAAAAAAATTTAGGACAGAGAGCCACAAGTTAAAAAAAAAAAAAAAAGTAAAAAGTAGTTTCTGCCGAGTCTGTGTGTGGAAATAATGCTGATAAAAGTTTCTGAAATCTGCAGTAGCTAAGTCGCTAGATGGTGTCAGGTTTCATCTGTGTTTATCTGTCCTGTCCAATTTCAAATTTCTCAACACCCCCTAAAAGCTACCAATGTGTACTTGTGGTCTGCTGACATATTTCATCAGTACCAAGGAAAATTGAATTTTATAATGACAGGGCAGAAGAGCTTTCACACAAATATTTTTTTTTTAACTTTCTGCTTATGAAGACTTCCTTGGTCTTCTATTTAACAAGGGCCCTGCTTTTTCTCACTGGTTTATTAGAAATAATCAACACCAGCACTTTCTGTAAGTATTTTCTCAAAAATTCCAACAAAAGTATTGATTCAGGGAAGAAGTATGTTTCTTTAAGTGTGTTGGGGTTTTTAAAATCATTTTTCTTTGTTGTCTTAAATGCATACTGTCACTTATTAGATACAAGTCATCACTAGACTGCACTGTTGTTTAGAATTTGAAAAATTCCAAGTTGTGTAGTAATAATTCACCATGCTTTTGATTATCTTCCCCCATGTAATTAGAAATTTTCTCTTAATTAAAGAAAATCAGCTCACCTATCTTTTACAACAAAACACATGGGAGAGGCAGTATAAAAGAAAAAAAAAAAGCAGAAAGTAGACAAGAATAGGAGTGAGTAGATTTAACTCTAATCTCAGAGGTCTCACCAGTCAGCTCTGTCATCTTAGAAAAGACTTAATTTTGTAGATCTAAGTTTGCTTACTTCTAAAAGAGAGGTTTGGAAGAAATCATCTCAAAGTTCCTTTCTGCTTTATGATTCTAAATACCATCATACTTGGGTGCAGTGTATAATGTATCCTACTTATTTAACAGAAAATAACTGATGTGGAACTTGTGAAATTTCTTTATAAGAAATGATTAAGGTAGCCTGCTTTGGAATAGACTGCTCAGTATGAGGTTCATTACAAGGTAGTATGACAGAATGCTACCCTTCAAAGGAATAAAAAGGAAGATGAGAATTTTGTGACTATTCTAGAAATTCTTGATGGCAAATGCTGAAATAAATTCATATTTTACTGACATTTGTAAATTCAGTAGGCAATATGGACATATTTAATAGTCCTGAGATGATTTTAATAAGTAGGTAGATTGAAGTCCAAAATGTAAACACAGATACTGTACTGTGTAAAGCTGTACAGAGTTGTACATTTGTATGGCATCTAGTTTTAAGCAACTAAGTAGGACTTGGCTATGTGAAAAATGCCGTATCTATACATTGGTAAAGTAAAACTGTCTCCATTAAAAATAATAAAGACCATTAAAGGATAAACATAAAAATTAACTTATTCTAAATGGTTGATTATAAATGCAAATATAGGGGTGCCTGGGTGGCTCAGTTGGTTAAGCAACTGCCTTTGGCTCAGGTCATGATCCTGGAGTCCCAGGATAGAGTCCTGCATCTGGCTCCCTGCTCTGTGGGGAGTCTGCTTCTCCCTCTGACTCTTCCCCTTCATGTTCTCTCTCCCTTCTCTCTCTTTCAAATAAATAAATAAATAAAATCTTTTTTAAAAGTCCAAATATAAAATACCTTGCATTTAGATTTTTTTTAATGCTGTAAAATCCACAGAAAGGAATTTGTCTGTCATTTGGAAGCAGATAACTTGGTTTTGGTAAATTCAAAAGGCAAAATATATGAGCAGAACTAGTTTCCACTTGGGCATGCCACTATTGATTGAGTGGACCTGAATTCAGAAACAAAATTTCCAGTGAGTTTGAAACCCTAGATTCTTATTCCCTGTGGGGTCAGGCTGAGAAAGTCAATTAAAGATAGATATGTCCATTGGTAAAATGGTCTATTTAAATGATCACATATCCTTTTGGGTTTCGTGTAACTTGACTATTTTCTGCTATTAAGAAATTCACAGTCAATGAGAATAAAGTTCCTTTTCTATTATAAAAAAAGGAAACACTTTCCAGGTTAACTTCCAAAGGGTATTAAAAATACATATTAATGAAAATATGGAAAGAATTTTATTCCATGAACCTTTCAACTCTATTTAAAAACATCTATAATACCATGGCATCTAATTATCACTCCTACACCTCCCCCACCTTGGAGTTCAAAGCAATTTACATAGTTATCTCACTTTGACAGAGAAAATAATTTAACAGGATAAAAGAAACTGAGGCATGTAAAAGTTAAGAAGTTTGGCCATTATTATACAATTGGTGATGAAATAGAGAAATTTATTACTTGATGTAGGAATAAGATGTTGAGATTCAATCATATTCTTCCACTCAAATTCTGTGTGATCTTAGAAAATTACTAATGTCTCTGAGCCTCATTAATTCTGTAAAATACTGCATAATCTTCCCTGTTCAGGACTATAGGGTTCAGGGGCACTGAAATAATACATATTACAGTGTTTGCTAAGTTATAAAATGCTGCATTTATAAAATATTTCATTTTTAACTCTTATACTGCAGCCTTTAAAGAAGGATCAATTATTCATCTAATACCTGGATCAAGAAGTTTGAACAACTCATGTTTATTGTATAGTTCAATTTAAATGTACATGTACCAAGACCGTTTCTTCATTACACTCCTAATGCACAACTGACACCCTGGCTTTAAATATAATGTAGCTGGATCTTCAGGATGAAGTTGAATAAAGAACAAGTGTTGCCTGGAGCAGAAGGAAGGACTACAGTCTGTGAACTAAGCACAATCACTGAGGAGGACTAGAGTCGGGATTAGAACAAAATCAATCATCAGATGTCAGAGGCAAGTATAAAGGCGTAATTAGGGGTCAGAGGGAGAAGTTAGGAGTTAAGGGTACTAATAACAGATCTGGAAAGCTACAAAACAAACCAATACAATGGGGTTCCAATGCAGACCCTGACCAATTTATAAACTAGGAGATTTTGAATGGATGTTGGCTGCATGGCACAGGAATAGCTCAGCTCAGTTAAAGGTAGAAGATAGGCTAGGAGCACCTGGGTAGCTCAGCTGGTTAAGCACTGGACTCTTGATTTCCCCTCAGGTCACAATCTCAAGGTGGTGAGATTGAGCTCTGCCTCCAGCTCCACACGGAGCCTGCTTAAGATTTTCTGTCTCCTCTCCCTCTGCCCCTTGCCTGCCACAACTTCCCACCCTCCATGCACACACTCTCTCTTTCCCCCTCCAAAAAAAAGATTAAAAAAAGGCTAGACAGTAACAACTATGCATATTAAAAATAGAGAAGCATATCAAAATTTCTTAGCTATATTTCACTGAAGGATAATATGGAGTCTTTCATTCTTTATAATTTAGTCAGGGTGATACATTACTAATGTCCAACCTGAAGGAATGGAAGGGAGTAACATTAATTGAAATCAAATAAGAAATATGTTACTCTTTGTGATTTATTTTTCTGAGGTGAAAAATCACTTTACAAATATTGTATGTTTATAGAAATCTACAAAAGTCTTTGTATAATGTGCTTGTTAAATATAGAGCTAAAATAATATTTTTGACATTTCTCTGAAATATGAGAAAGCTGCTTCATTCATTCAATCAATCATTCATTCAACAGGTGTGTACTGATAGGTCTGAGTTCACAGGTTTTTAGTGAGATGACTCGGAATGAGTTATTACAAATGTGTTGAGTACTAGATACAGTGTTTTGATAATGTTTAAAATAATGTGAGCAATGATAGAAATACATATATCTGAGGAAGCTGAGGCTTGGCTAGAGTATATTATAAGAATATAGTGCAGCTGGAACATACACACATTGACCACATTTTATAGTTTTTAATTCATTATTGCTATGGAAAAATGTATGACTTTTCCATTATTTAGAAATAATCAGAAGAAAATCGATAGTTTGATTGCACTTTTTTCCACTCAAATTTAGAAAGTCCTCTGATAATCAACTTTTAGTAGATGGATAAACCTAGATTCAAACAAGTATATGAACCAAACCAAATCAAACCAGATATGGAAAGAAAAATTATTCTCTTATTTTTGATTTGCCATAGTATCGTTATTCTGAGCCTCATACAAGTAAATGAATAATTAGGAGATATTCTAATTCTATCATCCTTGGTTGTAAAAACCAGGATTCTCAGTGTGGAAGAAAGGAAGTACTGTTGTTCTGAAAAAAGCACTATAATCCTGGATTCAGATTGTAAGTATTAGTATGTATCTACCAAGAAATATTTTATTCTTAATAATACTGTAGTAATAAGTACTTCTAGTTACCTGTGTTCTTGATATACCATTTCCCAGTTTAAAAAAAAAAATGGAGGTTCTAGGAGAAATGATCAACTCTAAATCTGGGGCTTGTCACACCAGATCGTCATCACTAGGATCAAACTGAAAGATACTAGGAGCCATCTTGAAGGGACTTCCAGTAGCTAGAAGAGGAAAATCCAAATTTCATAAAAGATAATATGGAAATTGACTGAACTCTACCAATGCGTTTAAATTCATGATTTCTTTTGTTATAAAAAAAACCTGTTTATCTGAATGAAAGAGAACCAAATTGTTAACTTGGAAATTGGTAAATAAAGACAAAGAATCAAGCATTTGTCCTGCTTTTTCTGTATGAATTCGATGACTAGGTAATCTAATAGCAGATAAGAAGGAAGGTTCTATTCATTAAAGCATTCCAACTAACAACTGAAATATAAATGTCAGATTTGGAATATTTTCATTTTACAAACCCAGTGTATTAATGGATATAGACATTATGTATCAGTAGCTATCAACATCACAAAAAGAAGGACTACCAAACATTGTCTACCTTCCAAGGAGAGTATACTCCCATCTTGAAAAGGATAATACTTGAGCCTGATCAAGCTTCTGGATCCAGCTGGCAATTTGTGGAAAAAAAAACAAAACAAGCAAACAAAAAAAACCCATGTTGAACAGAAATTTCCAGTCTGTAGGAAACTCTAAGGTCAAATGACCTAGATTTCTCAACAGAGTTGTAAGGAAAGGGAAGGGGTAAAGGGAGAATTAAAAAGACATATTTTTTAAAGCTGTACAAAAGCAAACTATAGGGATGATCACATGGGTGATAAATCTAAATTAACTCAATGAACTAACAATTTAAATTCATAGTAATGGCTCTTTATGTGTAGAGAGAGGTTTGAAATTGCAGTGAGGCACAGTTTTTGGAGTCACTGCCAAGGTTCTAGTTCCTGTCCTGGGTGATAGTTACAAAGATATTTGCTTTATAATAATGCATTGTTATAAAGTTTTTTGTTGTCTTTGGACCTGTATTGTAGTTTATAGATTTAATCATAAAATAAAACATCAAATTGACATAGCCTATTATGAAAATATACTATTAAGCATGGCTACATTGTTTATTAATATATCATTTATTGCATGTAGTGACTCATTTTTAAAATTTTTATGAAAGTATTTAATCTCAATTATGCAATATTTTTTAAATGGGAAAGTGTTAAGAAAAGAGCCATATGATAGACATAAAAGTAAAGATAAATCTTTAAGTTGAATATTTTAAGAAACTTGTACATGTTACTACATAAAATGTACTGATAATAGTTTACAGATTCCATCTTCAGAGAACTGAGGGGTAGGATTTTTTTTTTTCTGTAAGGTATCTTCAAACGTGATATATTTTACTTATACTTATTTAGCAAACTCAGCTCTCCTTAGGGCATGAAGCTAGAAATTTACTTTCAAATAGGTGTTTAGCATTTTAATTTTAATATTACAGGTCATGGTTATTTTTTACATATTTTCATTAAAAGTTGTGCCTTTTGAATCATAATAGAAATTTATAAATCAAATACATACTATAGTAATTTTATTGGAAATAAAAATAACTCAGATGGATGAATTTAGTCACCATATTTGCATATCTGTTATCAAGAAACGAAAGTTAAATTTTAAGTTATGTTTTCATTCCATAGTGCATTTGGATATCAGCAGGTTTTGCTTTAAATATTAAATTCAGTTGCTATAAAGATGAGGGGAGACTTCACATATAATAAAATACTTTGGTGTATTTCAAAACTACTACAACTTTTGTGGCTGTGCAGATGACAGGGTATTGAGAAGTAAAAGCAGACAGTACTCATGAGTATACCTTTAAAATTTGTTTTACTTTATTGTGTGTAACCATAGTTTCAATTTTATTTTCCTCTAAGTACTATGAATCATTCTTTAGCTAACTGAATCACATATTAAATAATTTATTTAATGATATTAATCTGTTATCTTTCATAGCAACATCATATTTATATTTAAGTATATAATGAATAGCATTTATTCATTATGGCCACATCAGAAATGTATCGATTACAATACTGTATGAACCAAACAAACTAGTAATTTCAACCACTGGGTTTAGTGAGAAGTAAACATCAAGTATTTATTTATTTTTTTTAAAGATTTTATTTATTTATTTGACAGAGAGAGATCACAGTAGATAGAGAGGCAGGCGGAGAGAGAGAGAGGGAAGCAGGCTCCCTGCTGAGCAGAGAGCCCCATACGGGACTCGATCCCAGGACCCTGAGATCACGACCTGAGCCGAAGGCAGCGGCTTAACCCACTGAGCCACCCAGGCTCCCAAACATCAAGTATTTAGACATAAACCTCTTAATGAGAAAAACAACTCCAGCTGGATTTTTTTCTGGCCCTAATGTTGTTGTTTCTACATTTGTGGACAAATTCAAAGCTATCCAGGAAAGGAAAAAGCTCAATGAATCTACAAAATTCTTTGTCATATTTCCTTTCCCTTCAACTTTGTGTCTATGTCCTTCTGTTTTTTTCCTAGACTATAAATGTGTATAAAGCATGTTTCTTCGTGCCTGACATCAAGCATGTAGCTATAAGAGAAAGACTTCTGTATTTATTATTATCAAGATCTAAATTACAGCTCTTAACACCAGGCTGGTGATCAGCTTTGGAAGAAGAAAATATTTTGTTTTTCTAAATTAATAACAATTAAGACCAACAATTATTTGTAATTTAAGCAAACCAGATCCAGGCTGGCTAATAAGATATGCTGGATAATGATTATATTAACCACAGTCTATATTTTAATCAATATCATTAAGGAATTGTAGAGCTCTGATATTTAAAATCCTCTACTAATTACAAATTCAGTAGGTTGACAATATTCTATAAACAGAAAACCATTCTCTTTTGTATCCATATTTCCTTCAAGAACTTGATCTTGTTATTTAAGTTTACAGAGTATATTTCCCTTAGTTCTGTTTTCATGGGCTTAATAGTAATGGAATATAATTATTAAATTCCTTGGTAGTCTCCTAAATTAAATAATTTTAAGATTGCTTTGATCCTATTATTAGTAAATTTCTACTTGCAAAGAAATTAGACATTATACTCTGTTCCTATGTTTTAAAGGCAATCCAGGCTGGTTCTAACTACAATCAGGTCAAGCCTGAAAGAGAGAATGCATTTGGCCATAAAGAACCTAAATAATTATTGCAAATATACTCATTCCCAATTTATATGTTCTTACTTTGAAGAACATATAATGTTTTAAGAAACTTTATTTTAAAGTTTGAGAAACCAGATAAAAACTTGCCAAATATAATATAGTTATTGAATTTCTTTTAAAGGTATATGAGGTTAACACATAAGTCACTCCTCTTTCCATACTAATAAGGAGGGAATATATGAGGAGAGTTTTCATTGCTTTTTATTTTTTCCCCTGAAAGCAGCTTTCAATTTGTCCATAATTATGAAGAAAATCTGGGGGAAAATCCCATCTGAAATATAAGTTCAATTTTCTAGCCCATATATCTATGTTTAAATTCCTCATGGTGTAATGTTTACTTCTGATTAAACTTAGTGATAGAAATTATTAGTTTGGTTTGCTTACACATTAATACTATATTTCTGATTCTGCCATTATGTATAAATCTTGTTCTTTTTTAAAAGATTTATTTATTTTAGAGAGAGAAAGAGAAAGAGAAAGCAGCACATGCATAGTGGGGAGAGACAGAAGGAGAGGAAGAGAGAAACTTAAGCAGACCCCAAACCGAGCCCAGAGCCCTACTCAGGGCTAGATAATGACCCTGAGCCAAAACCAGAGCTGGACACTCAACCAACTGCACCACCCAGGTGCCCCTAAATATTATTCTTTGATAAGGTCAGGCATATTTTACCATGTCTAATTAAGATTTACAACATACAAATTAGGTTAATAATAACCAAACAGCTTCTTCTAATAATAGAGTTTCTGAACTATTATTCAGATTTCATCATTATTGTCAAATATATACTTCAGTCTCTGGCTGGAGGTGAGGGGTAAGGAATGGAAGGGTGAGGTGATCATGGTAGTTTCGAATTCATTCGTTTTTCCTGGGACATGGTTACTTACCTCTTACGGTTGAAGCATAAGTCTGAAAGTTAAATGATTACACTTTTTGCTCTCAGCTGAAAAAAAATCCCACCTCTCTACTTCTTGCTACATTTGTGCAATCAAATTTATTTAGAGAGCAATTAAACATTTTCCTCCTTCTAAATATAGGCACAGCACATATCCCCAATCACAAAGCCATTTATTATGCTATTCTCAGTTCCACCGGCAAAATCCTGTATTAGTGTATCTACCACTGAGAGTGGAGCCTTCCAATTAGGTGGCATGACAGGGGGCAAGGATAAATCAGCATTTCCATTTCTAGATAGCATCCTGAAGCTAACAGTGCTGCTCAATACTGTGCATCAGCCAGGAGGCTAAAATTGCTTGAAACTTTCTGGAAAATTTTAATTGTGACATTTTAAAATAGATCCCTAAGGGACTAGTTACCCTTTTCTAATCATCTTTGCCACATAGATCCAATTTAATACCTGGAATACAGAAGCAAACTGAACGGAGATAAAGTCTATGAAAATCAGCCTGTCATAGTCTATACCACATTCTGCTCTATCCAGGTCAGTTGACTACATATCACCAATTCCTCACATTTGCCTTGTCAGAAAGTTGCTACTAAAAATATAAAAATTAAATTAAATTAAATTAAAAAGAATAAGAAGAAAAAGAAAGCTGCTGCTGGTGGTGCTGTTTCCTAGTGCATAGTTTAAAAGAAATGAGTAGATTTCAGCCATGTATTTACAATGATACGAGGAAGGAAATGATAGCCATTTTGGCAGATAGAAAGGAGATTTAGGGAGTAGATAGTTGAAGAGAACAATTTTATGCTTGCTAGCGTTCTTATTTAAAGAATTAAAGTGGGGACGCCTGGTTGGCTCAGTTGGTTAAGCGGCTGCCTTTGGCTCAGGTCATGATCCCAGCGTCCTGGGATCGAGTCCCACATCGGGCTCCTTGCTCGTTGGGGAGCCTGCTTCTCCCTCTGCCTCTGCCTGCCACTCTGTCTGCCTGTGCTCTCTCTCTCTCTCTCTCTCTCTCTCTCCCTCTCTCTCTGATAAATAAATAAATTAAAAAAAAATTTAAAGAATTAAAGTGTTATACCAGGGGCGCCTGGGTGGCTCAGTGGGTGGCTCTCTGCCTACTTGTGATCTCTCTCTTTCAAATAAATAAATAAAATCTTAAAAAAAAAAGTGTTATACCAGTTTCATAGGAAATAAAACTCAGGATCTTTTTCATGTAAGATATGTTAAAAATTTTGAGTTTAATTATATTTATATAATATCAATTTATATAATAGTAATTCAAGATCTGCAGAAGAAAAAGGCAAGGCTTTTCAGTAAGTTCAGGATTGAAATCATCGTTGGATTTTGATAATCACCATTTCTCAGAGTTTCAGTTCCCTCTCAGTAATGTGTATGAAACTGTGCCTCACTGAATTCATAGGTCCAGATATGCAAATGCATGCAAAAATTCTATTTTATAAACATTTTAAGGCCTAAACCTAACAAAAAGCATGGAGAAAACTAACCTCTTAAATTTCTCTGGAACTTATTTTTTATGAGGTTAAAGAAGTTTTCTATTTATCTATTGGTCTGTTGGTCTATTGGTCTATTATCTATTGATCTATTTATCTATTTTCTATTTACTAATCTATTACATAGATAAATAGAACAATAGTACTCAATAAGAGGATATTGTAGGTTGATTATTGGTCACTTATTCTCTGAAAGTCCCATGTCATTTAGTGTTGAAATCACTGTAAATGTGCGTTTTAATCTATTCTTCTTTCCCCATCATCCTTTGTTTTGCTCAGACTAATGTCTCTAAAACATATTTTTTTCAATTCTCTCACTTATTTAAAAACCTACAGGTGCCCGTCTTATTTATCCATTCAAACACATACTCAAGAGATTAGGAAATAGTCAAAATCTCCCTCATTCTTACTGTCAATATTTATCTCCCTACCTCCTCAGCACAAACCTTCACATGCACCACTACAGTTGATCTTCCCCACCTCACACTATATTGCTTGCCACCTCCTGAGAAGAAGTCTCCACAGCCCCCCTTTATGCCTCCTTACTGCTTTTCTGCAACTACATACTAATTGCACTTTTCAATGCTGCACCCTGACTTGGAATCATCTTGCTCTAAATCCTGTTTCATTATGTGAATATTCTATGAACTGGAGCACAGACTTTGAAATCAGAGACCTAAGTTTAAATCCCATTTCCATACTTGTTAGCTGGGAGAACCTGGGCAATTGTAAGCCTATTTATCTTTATCAAAATAGGATTGCGCTTCTTACCTTTAAAAGTTGTTTTGAAAGTTTAGACAATCATTATATTAAAAAAAAAAAGCCTAGCACAATACATTTTTAACAAATGTAAAAAATACATTTTACATTTTAACAAATTTTGTTATAATTAGATATTTTCTTACATGATGATCTGTTCTCTGTTTTAGGTACACTTGTGTGTTATCTCTTGTGTATCACCTCTGGTACATCTTGGGTGATTTCCTCCTTCTCAGTGTGATAAGTGGAATAACATTCTCCCAACGTTGTCCATGTCTGAATTTTGGAATTTGTGAATATGTTAGGTTACATGAAAAAAAGGGAATTAAAGTTGTACCTGTAATTAAAGCTGCTAATCAGCTGATCTTAATATAAGCAGAGTTCCCTGGATTATCCAGGTGAGACCGGGATCAAAAGTGTTCTTAAAAATAGAGGGAAGCAGGAAAAGAGAATCAGATGTGATGATGGAAGCAGAGAGATATTATTCTGCTGGCTTTGAAGATGGAGAAAAGGAGTCACAAGACAAAAATCTTGGGCATCCTCTAGATACTGGGAAAAACAAGGTAACTGATTATTCTGGGTTTCCAGAAAGGAATGCAGCCCTGCTCACCATTGATTTTACCTCACTGAGACCCATGTTGAACTATCCTACAGAACTGTCAGATAATAAAAGTGTACCGCTTAAGCCATGAAATTTGTGGTCATTTATCACAACAGCAAAAGAAAACTAATACACCAGTTCTTTGCCATAGCAACCAGCATGGTACTGGCACATAACAGGTGCTCAATAAAAGCATGTTTATTTAAAACACCACCCTTATGCTTCCTCCTTGTCATGCCCCCGCAAAAATAAATAAATAAAAAATAAAAAGCCTTAAGAATTAGAAAGAGACCGCAAGAGAATGGTTCTCTTCTACAGCTCTTGGATCTAGAAAACAGTGATCCTGCCTGCAAGAAGTAATATATTTATTGTACTTTTTCTGAAGAGAAAATTAGTTGAAAAGACACAAGCTTTACAATCACCTAGATCAGTGTTGGAATCCACATATTTCTAAATATCTGTATGACCCTTGGAGATTGCAGCCTTATTCGATATATTCTATGTGGCAATTACCTCAAGTAGTTTCCACTCACTAAAATTATAAAAGTCCCCAAGTATCTCCACAACTCCTGGTGGCCTATAAATCACAGTTCCCCAAGCAAATGTATTCTTTTATACAAATTATTGAGGAAGTTATAATGGGGGTTGATAAATACTGCACAACAGTGTGCCTCTTGGGGAGGTGTCCACAGAGGAGAGAAGCCCCAAGAGCTGAAATACAACCTGACAGTACCCACAAAAGGAACCCAGCAGGTTCCAGGTCCCTGTGAGACTTCCTCAACAAAAGGCCACAGCAATAAATTAGTAGTCCCAGCTCTGATTCATGGAACAGAATAAACCTAACTCATGTTAACACTAGTTCCTGAATCTTAGCTCTGATAGTGATGCCAAGTGGCTAGGAGGCACAAGATGTATGCATCAGCACCAACTGTCCAAGAAACTTAACTCCACCAGGGACAGTAGGCACCCTGAGTTTGGGGAAGATTTTAAACAGACCACAAAAAAAGTTTCTCAAAGTATCTTTGAGCCTCAATTTTCTCAGCAGCAAAGTATAATAAACATAGTTTCCTTGCAGGATCATACTGAGAATTAAAATTATATATCTTAAGCACTTAATACTATACCAAGTATAGCATAGGCAATCATTAAAAGATAACCTTTTATTTTAAATGAAGCAAATACTAATAATGTAGGATAAGGAACCAGAACTTCTGTACCCATAATATCTGCCAAGGAAATTGTTGAGCTGTGTCCTTTCCTAAATTTTTTGAGTGTTCAAAGAAAGGACAGCTTACTGGCTTTCTATACTCAGAAGCACACTTTAGAGCAAGAGCACTCCTGACAAGCTACTTGGAAACCACCTAAATAGTCTATAAAATCTCATTATTTCCTATTACAAATTACATCCTCAGAAAATTCCAGAAGCTAGAGTACCTATCCTCATATATTCCTGGATGCTGCTAACATGTGAAATTAATAAACTGTGGCATTATAATATAAAACCAGTAGTATTCTCAAGAAGGACTATTGTATTTTAAAATATGTATAAATAGGAACAGTAATAGCACTATGCTGTGATGCAGGGAAGGGGAAAAAAAACAAACTTGAATCCATATGGCTATTGTCTTAAATCATCAAAAAGTAATTAAAACAAGTGAAACCAAAGCAGGCTGCAACTACATATAAGCCCAAATTTAATGAGTTGTGGAAAATGCAATAAACTAAACAAATCACACATTACTATTAATTAATGGGCTGTAAAAGACTTCTAGGTGGCTTAGGCAAATAATTTTTATTTTATATTTTAGAAAGAAAGTTTTTGGTAATTATGAGATAAGTATAATTTGTCTTGGCTATTTTTATCTAAAATTATAATATTTTACTTCATTGTTAATGATTATTTAGATTACTTAAAATAGATGTCTTCTTAATTCCTTACATGAAATTATATTTGTAAATTACTTCTAAATTATTTTGTATCATATTCTATTCATATTGATATATAAATACTATGTTTATATACTTATACATCACAAATATTTTCTCCATAAATATTTTTTCCTGATAAAAGGAAATAATTTTATTAAGGGTTATGTTATTATAATTTTCATAGTATGTATGTCCATACATAATATGTATATATGCAGAAGCAAAGGAAGAGGGAGAGAGAGAATCCCAAGCAGGCTCCACACCCAGTGCAGGGCCCAAAGTGTTGCTTGAGTTCACAGTCCTAAGATCATGACCTGAGCTAAAATCAAGAGTCAGAAGCTCAATGATCTGAACCACCCTTCAGATGCCCCAGTATCTTTTGTTAAAACCCAGTATTTAAGAATACCTAGTATTCTTTTGTTAATCCAATACACATCTATTATGTTCCATTGAGAGTTCTTCATTCAAGATTTTGTCCTGATCTTTCAGGCATTTATATTCTTAAAGTGAAGACATATAGATTATATGAAAACTGCAACAAGACAGCAATGCATAATATGCTACAGGGGAAAAGGATACACAGAGGGTGTTAAAAAGTAAAGGTGACATGTGATGCAAATCATGGATAAATAAAAGTTCTCAAGACAGAGATGGAAGACACCTACTATAATCCCTGGCACAAAGTAAGTATTTTGTTAATGTTGTTATACAGATCAAGGCAGAAGCAACTGATTCCTCTTCCTGTAACTGATATTCATTCTTTAAATTAATGCATGTTTATTATATGTCGGTGACTGTATTTTTTTCAAGGATTCACAAATATGATCATGATATTTGAAGCATTTATGTCTCTCAGTGGAGGCAAACAATAATTGTTGCATATGATTCTGCTTTAAGAAAAGAGTATACATTTTCATGTGTTTATACATGAATCATTATCTTATAAACATAGAAAAGAATCTATTGTCTTTTTCATTAGTTTGCTAATATATTGAAGTAATATCCGATTCCTGAAAATTCAGAGGCAAAGAGTTTCATTATGACACACATTAAAAGAAAATAACTAAATTTTAAAATTAATTAGGGAATTTAGGGTTTTTTTTCTTTTTCTTTTCTTTTTTTTTTTTTTTTTTTTTTTTTTAAGAAAAGGACATCAGAGCTGAGATGTGATGAAGAGAGGGAGGGAGATTTGGATCCAGGGAATGAGAATTTCTGTCAGTAGGGCTATTATTAAGACCTTCTGGGCAAGTGACTTTGTGACATCAAGGAAAGACTAAGACTATGTGGGGCTAAAGCATAGTACGAGATGGGAGCCAAGAGTAATAATATCATTCAAGAAGAGGGAGAAAGATGGACTCCTAGTGCCAAAATATGTATGAACATAGCAGAGAATCAGGGGCCAGAAGAGTAGGCATACAAGCAGGAATAATAACAGAGATAGGATAGTATCTATTTCATTGTAACTGTTCAATAAATATCTAATAGAAAGATTTCCTTGTCTGGTAAAGGAAACAAAACAATATATAAGTAACTATAGTGTCCTGAATTTTGATAATATTAAATTAAAAATACTAACATTTTGGGATGCCTGGGTGGCTCAGTCAGTTAAGCGTCTGCCTTCACCTCGGGTCATGATCCCAAGGTGCTGGGATCAAATCCCACATCAGGCTCCTTGCTCAGCAGGGTGCCTGCTTCTGTCTCTGCTTGCTGTTCTCCCTGCTTGTGCTAGCTCTCTTGATCGCTCTCTTTCTCTGACAAATAAATAAATAAAATCTTTAAAATAAATACTAACATTTTTATACTATTATGCAATTAAAAATATATTCAAGGCACATTTAAGGCCCTTGGAATATATTAGTAAGAAAAACAAAGATCCCTGATCTCAAGGATGTTAAGAAGCAGGCTTACTTATCTTTCACCATGTATTTCTTGTATCAGTCTTATGAGATGATATTATTATTATCCCTATTATACTGATGTAAAAGCAGGTTTTTTTTAATTTTATCTATTTATTTGACAGAGAGAGAGACAGCATGAGAGTTAATACAAGCAAGGGGAATGGGAGAAGGAGAAGCAGGCTTCCTGCCAAGCAGGGTGCCTGGTGAGGGGCTTGATCCCAAGACCCTGGGATCATGACCTGAGCCAAAGGCAGACACGTAAAGACAGAGCCACCCAGGTGCCCAAGAAAGCCATTTTTAACTTGTCCTAAATTTTCCTAATAGGAGACTGTATTTGAACCCAGATATGGGGGCTTTAAGTCACATAAACAGAGTTTAAAAAAAAAAAACTGATTATAGAGTGGTCTCAATGTTCTGAGAAAAATCAAGAAAAGTTTTATGGAAAACAGGGCATGTGGTTTATAACTTGAAGATGTGAGATATTAATAGCTACAGAAATAAGGAGGCATACCAGGTCAGTAGATCTGTATGAGGCAGAGAGAAGGGATATTACAAATTATCTGTAATAAATAATAAATGGGCATCAAAAGCGAGAGATGGTATCTGGAAAGTTGCTTGAGTCCAGATGTGCAGTTCTTTAATTTGTTTTAGTACTCAGTGGAACATGATTGTTTTTAAGCGGAAGGAAGTCTTGATAAGAACTGAGGTATAGGAAAACAAGGAGTGAAGATCAAAACATTCACGATGCTATCACAATAGTCAGGTAGAAGGTACATGAAGGATTTCAGCTAGGGTGGTTGTGCTTTGGTAAGGAAAGGATGGAAGTGTGAAAATTATTTGGAAATTTGTTGGGTATGGTGGAGAAATAAGAGATAATGAAGACAGGCAACCAGTGATGTTCCCGTTTCCCGTTTTCTAATCTGATATCATTGGTACAAGCTACAAAAGAGAAATTCAACAGCCTGCGGATTTTTATGGCAAGAAGATAATTGAAATTGTGGTACTAAGAAGATATTCAACAGGCAGTATGGCACTAGCTATTAGAAATACAATCAGAAACAAAGACATGGATTTAGGAGATATGAATTTATCCTACATAAATATAATAGTTGAACATGAGACAGTGTCTGAGGTAATTTATAGAAAGAAGGGGGGGAAGGGAGAGAGAGAGAGAGAGAGAGAGAGAAAGTTGCCCAAAACTTGAGAAGCCTATACACAGTAAAAAACAGGATTAAGAACAGAAACAAAACAGATACTAAATATGATATGGAGTATCAGGGAGGAAAGACATTAAAAGAATGTGATACATAAAAGTAAATTCTCTCAAACTGATGAGTCTTATATAGGAGAAATACTGATTGATCTAGAAAAGAAGTTCTTTTAAGATATCTGAGCATCACAGAAAACGTCAGGACAGAGCTATAGGTAATGTCAGTGTCAGACAGTCAATGTCAGACAGTGGATAAATCAAATTAAAGCCAATATTTCTACTATAGCTCTCTGCAAAGGGAGTGGTGGTTTTGGGTGGTTAGAGATTCATATAAGCTTCAAATGGGATGAAGGTAATTTTTTGGTAAATTTTTTCATTTACATGTGAATATGATTCAATGAAAGGACTTTTCAAAGCTGACAATGAAAGCCTATTTCATGATTAACTGCTCAATTTAAATATGGTCAGGAGACCTCAATATTGTTAAAAATTAATTGAGTGTAGAATGAGGAGGAAGATGAAGCTAGAAGAACACCCACGCATTTTATTGTTGAAGAGTAAAAAGAACTTTAAGTTAGTTTTTTAAAGGAATACAGTGTTTACTATTGTAGCCTTCTTAACTTACTATTTAACTCCACTATCCATCCACTGCCTAACTTTTAAAGAAACAAATTTTTTTGGCAATTTTTTACCATATGCTTGAAATCTCGAATATTAACTTCTACCTCAATCATTTAATGGAAATACTCTCCTTATATTCAACACTGCTCTTTATTGACAAATACAGTTTCTTTATCCTTATTACCCATAAATAAACCAATTGACTTTGATGTGGTTGGCAAATCCTTGTACTGGAAAATCTCTCCTCCATTGTTTTCTGATTTGTACTACTCAGTTTCTGTACCTCCCAGTCCATAACTGCTCTGTTGATTTAGTCCTAAATAAAGGAAAAAAATGTCTATGTTATCGTATGTCTCTCATTGTATTAGGCTCATCTTTGATGGAATAAAAAAGAACTAACCTATTCCCTACTTTACCTTTCATTAACAGAGAAGTCATAAATAGGAAAGACATATATCTCAAACACAAGCTAAGCTATCTCTCAATTTCCTTTCTTATGCTAATGCTGATTTCTAATTTCTATTAGAGTTATATTTTATAATAAAATAGTACAAATCTATAGCCTAGCATAAGTATTCAGTTCTTTTAGTGTAAGCAAAGATACTTCTTAACCACACACACACAGATACACACACACACACACACACACACACACCTGCACATCAATCTTTAGAATTTATCATCATTAAGGTAAATTGAATCACCAGGTTCTATGCCTTTATTATGCAATTGAGAAAAGTCAGCTCACTTATTAAATGAGGTCTTAGGAGGTGGAAATTTCTCTAACAAGCTATTCTGTTTGTGGAAGAGTGGAATGTCTGGTGAGCTGCTTTTCTCTAAGATCCTTTTAAAGCTAATCATTTGAAACATCTGTCAGGCCTTGTGCTTTTTCCCATTATTGTCATTTATTAGTGATTCACCATTTGAAAAGTTATATATGATTAATGATTAATCAATAATTATTTTCTAAATAATGAAACATTCATTTTAAAAGAAAGAGGTGATTATGAAAGTTAAATTTAAATAAGGGTTGTGTTAAAATGTACATAAGGTTTTTTTGTTCTTCTTTTTCCACTCTGTGCAAGGTTATACATTTTAGGAATGAGATAGGCCATATAATTTATGAATAAAGAAAAGCAATTCTGTTTTATAGTCTTATAGGGAGATGATAATTTGTCTCTATGGCAGAGGCCGGGGGAAAAAAATAACATCTGTTAAAGCAAAGATGAAGGATATCATTTTGTGGGAGAAGAGTGTCAGTGGACCCTAGGCAAGGACAACTATTTCTAATTCAAAAGACAATGTAAAATGTATGTATTGAAATATTTTATTTTCCTTAGATAGTGATGCTGAAATGTATTTGACAACATCCAAGAAATCTCATATTCAAAATGACACAGAAGTGACTGCCAGAGTTGTAAAGGTAAACAAGATTATGTTGACGTTACTTTTTATGTTTTATATATAAATAGTCATTTAGCTTTATCCATATTATGATGCCATTCAGATTATGTTAGGGTCAAAATGAACTAATTGTAATTAGATTAATAGGCACAGATTTTATATGACTAGTATTTCCAAAACATAAAAACTCAAATCATAAAATTTAGACTACAGTTAAAGCTTGCTTCCATTAAAGTAACATTTACATATGCATTCCTAAAGAACTTAACAGCAAGTTTTGTTGCTTAGTTTGGCAAATTCTATCACTATCTCTTGACTCTTAAGTTTATAATCCAGTGATGTTATGAAATGAATAGAAACATTCATTGCTAATAGGATCCATAGAGACACATTGCTAGAATTCTAGAATCACTTTTAAAAAGTATTAGCTTTCTTCTGTGATCAGGGACATATCTGAAATTACTTTTAATAAAAAGGCGACTTTTTAATATTACTTTGGAATACCTTAATTGGGCTCAGATGTCTATTATAATGTGGAAGATATTACCAATAGTATGCACAATAATATATAAAGATATACTAACTTTAAACTGAACATCAACACTTGTTTTGATATCAATATTAATTATATTCATTAATACCTTTGTAGTTATTAATGTCTATTAATGCTCATTTACTAATAATATAACTACCCTGTATATGGAGCTTTATAGTTTATAAAATGTTTCTGCTTAAATTGTATTACTCATTTTGATTTTCTATTATACTTGTTAGAGAGGACTATGTATATACCTCCTAAAGAATCATTCTTCTCATGGGTTTCAGAAGGAGATTTTTTTTTGAGAGTAGTGGCCACTGTGGTGCTGGAGGATATTCATTCATTCACTTACTCATTCTGCAAGCATTCACTGAGTATTGGCTATGAACTTGTATGTTAGAGACTGGGTATTAAACTAAAGTAAATAAATAGGTAAATGAGACATTAAATATGTCTTCATTGAATTTAGTCTTGTAGAGTCTGTGGTATGCATAAGTTCAGAATGACTATTGGGAACCAAGGTGACTGTCATAAATGGTTGTAAAGCAATGTAACAAGAAACATAATAAAGAACATAATGTGAGATTATATATAAATACATATTTTATATATATAATATATATATACTGCACACAAGCACACACATTCACACACACATATACAGAATGAGACAGAGACAGAGAGCATTGGGAGGAGGTTAGTTCCTGAATGGTAGCCCAGCAGGCAGGCAGACTGTCTCATATAACAACAATGAAATGCTCTTAGGACAGTACATATAGTTCACTATAGCCTGAGTAATAGAGAGAAAGCTAGAAAAGCAGACAGAATCTAAATAATAAATGGCCTTGGGACCGTTTGTGGAAGTTTGCCCTTTATTCTAGATTGGATTAGAGGACTTTAACTGTCTTAAGGACAGGCTGATCAGATTAGTGTTGCTACCCAGATTAGTGGGTAGGAGAAAAAGAAGATAGAGAATAGTAACTCCTTGTCTAAATACCTCTGCATCCATTGAAACAGGCTCAATGGCTTAACGTCCCAGTAAACTCCATACTTGCCACTTAATTCTTGTCAAATGAATAGAGTGTAATCAGGGCATAGAGAAGTCATCCTGGTTTTCTTTATTTGTTTTAATAAAAACATTGCAGAGAAGGCTTAGAGAAGTCATCCTGGTCCCATCTTATTAATATTATAATAAGGTTAACCTTATACCGTAAACCCCATAAATATATTGAGTATCTAATCTAACTTATAGACTGGCATAAATGGCCTATGTCTGAGGACATCTTATACAAAACTATGAAAGATGATAAGGGTATTTTAATATGAAACTTATACACAGACTCACACAGCATCATTTAAAGTTTGAACAAGTCTCCATTGCAATAAAGAGGACTTTTATTGGGGCGCCTGGGTGGCTCAGTGGGTAAAGCCTCTGCCTTTGGCTCAGGTCATGATCTCAGGGTCTTGGGATCGAGCCCCGTATCCGGCTCTCTGCTTAGCAGGGAGCCTGCTTCCTCCTCTCTCTCTGCCTGCTTCTCTGCCTACTTGTGATCTGTCAAATAAATAAAATAAAATCTTAAAAAAAGGAGGACTTTTATTAAAAAGCTCCTGTTTCAGATGCATGAGTACACATATTAGGATTTATAATGAGAAACCCCATGCGCACTCCCAGAGTTTGCCTAAGGTACTAAATTTGACTCAAAACAAAATAAAAAATAAAAATGTCTTCTTTATTTGTTTTAATAAAAACATTGCAGAAAACTCACATAGAAACTGGGGCCATGAATTCACAGGTGCTGAAGCCCTTCTGAGCTATACATAGCTAACCAGTTGGTTTTGATTAGGGGTTATCCTCTTAGTACCTCTCCTTTTCATTCCTTGGAGTGGGAAAAACATCAGCTAAACCCAATCATCATGTGATTCTTCCACTAGGCGTCACAAAATTATGGCAAAAGTAAAGTGGTTCTATTTCTCTTAAAATAATATTGTATTTTATTGAAAAAAATCAAGATTCTAGAGGATATGGAATTAAAATTCAGGTTGAAGGGATCAGGAAAAATATTTCTGGAAATTGTATGTCTCCCTAAGTGGTTTTAAGGTTCTTTATTTAAGTTTTTGAGTCAAGATGTGAGAGTCTAAACTCTAAATTTTATTTAATTTTATTTTTAAAATTTTATTATTTGACAGAAAGTGAGAGAGAGAGAGAGAGCACAAGCAGGGGGAGCAACAGGCAGAGGGAGAGGGAGAAGCAGGCCCTCTAAGCAGGCTCCTCTGCGGAGCATGGAGTCCGTTGTGGGGCTCTATCCCAGTACCCTGGAATCATGACCTGAGCCAAAGGTAGTCTCCCAACCAACTGAGCCACTCAGGTTCCCCTCTAAATTTTACTTTAATCAACATAGTATCTTATAGCACTTAGTATCTTTTGTATGGCAGACTATTTCCCTGGAAGGAGATTTAAATCTGTAGAATACCTATAGCTTACTTGGAAAGGAGAAAAACATTTCAATAATTAGACTCTATTTTGTATTTTCAGAATCTTCTTATGCAGACTCTCTTTTATCTACCACCAAATACCACTATAATATCTTATACTTAAATGCCTTGGATTCTGATATCTGTCTCTGTCATTACTAAAATTGGTTTTTAAAGGTCTCAAACTCCAAAAATTTTTCGAGTGTTACATATAGTGTTTGACAAAGGTGACAGTTGACACCTTAAAACTGTCATTAAAAAAAAAAAACACAACTAAGTGTCATTTGTACTTCATTCTATTTTATTGTCTTTCTTCTGCACCTCTTGGCTTATTCCATTCTTCTGTCCTTCACTAACTCCTTTCTTTCTACCCTTCACATCTTTCTACCAGAGAAATGTATATATTCTAGAAGGTTAGGTCCTTAACCCTCTTTTCTTTCTAGTACAATTTATCTTGATGAAACATCCTTATGATTTCATGGACTCTGTCCTTGTGTTTTGTGGCCAGTTCTCACCTTTGGGAACTGCTTTTCCAGTGCACTAACCAATATTTTAAAATATTGTGTATTTTCCCCTGAAAGTCAAAATAAAATTACCTCCTCTTCTTTTTGTTACTTTATTATGTTGCAGTATTATGGATTGTTCAACTGAATTAATCAAAGCTCAGAATCTTGATATCATTCTAACATTTCCGTATTTTTTTACATTTCTACCCCCATTCATTCTATCATTTGGAAATTCTCATTTATTTTAGCTTCTCCCACAGACATCTATTCTATTATATTCAATGTATGAGGAATTCAAGTCCTTTTTACCTAGATTACAGAAATGACCTCCTAACTTGCCTTTCACCATAGAGTTTTCTTGGATACATTTTCATAAAGGAGCCCTCTGATTTTCTCTGCCTACTCTAAAAGTGTATAGAGTGAATTACAAATTTCTTTGCAATTATGGTAAACCATTAGAGATTTATGCAGGGACAACATGGTCAGAATTGTATTTTACATAGATCGTTTTAGGAAAAACAGTACAGAGAGATTTTTTTGAGGTTTGGGTAGGATGAAGAGAGATGTTAAGAAAATATACATAGGCAGGCAATTTTTCTGGTAGTTCAGGGAAGATAATGAGAGTATGAACTCAGGAAATATATATGGAATGTGGAGATTCGTACTGACTTTGTTAGCATTAAGGTCTATTAAGGTCTATGAGAATATGCATTGTTCATTATAGGCTCCCTATACATATGGAACACTGCCCGAGAGAGATGATACATTCATATAAGTGTTCTATGAATAAAATAATTACATATATTAAGCAACAAAAAATGCAATGCATGATTAAGTATGGTATGGGGTAGAAAAGGGCAGATTGTAAGCATAAAGTTTGAAGTTATATTTGAGTTGGAGATGCTATTTTATTATTTACTAGCCATGTAATTTTAAGAAAATAAGTTGACATTCTTGAGATTGACTATGTTTTTTTTATTCGTAAATTAAATCAATAGTGCAACTCCCTCAATAAGACTAAAGAGGGTAAAGATGCATTAAATACCCTTAACAGTTTTTTTGGCATTTAAGTGTTCAGTAATTATTGTTGCTTTTAACTATTGCTATTATTCTTGTTATTGTTAAATTTATGTGTATACATGCTTACATATCCACATCTATACTTATACACATATACATATACACATCTGTACATCTATATCTATTTATCTATCCATCCATCCATTCATCCATCCATCCATATGAAGAGTAGAAATGTTTAGTACTTGAAAATGCAATCAAAGAAGAAGGCCTCCAGGCTAGGTAATATACTTTGCTAACTTGTCTCTAAAAAAGTTTTTTAGAAATTAAACACATTTGATATCTGCCCCTTTGTTTATATTTTTTTGTTTTATATTAATATCTTTATAAATTATCCTGAGATGGAACTGATATTTATTCAAATGAGATTTAAAACCTTCTTGTACTTTTGTGCCTTGAAGACACTCTTCTAGGGATTAGAGAATAATGAATTAAATAGTCTTGAACATCAAGGGTCAGATGATTTGTGCATTCCTGATCTAGGTCCTTGCGGGCCGCTTTATATAATATGAGTGAACACTGACTTTTCTGCATTTTTAAAAACAAGAGGAAGAACAGTGAGACCAAAGTTCAAGCCAGGCAAATTGTCCATTTTGCTGGAAGGAGGGCATCTGTCACATATAGACAGAATTATTCATGATTTTGATTAATAATGAAAATATGTGTTTGGATGAATTTTAACAAATAAAATACAAAAGTGTTATGTCATAGAATTAACAGTTTGAAGGCAATCTGCCCCAGATTTCAACTTTGATTAGTTCATTACAACTTCCCCTTAAAGCATAAACTTACCTATTTTTTAAGTAAAAATATTATATTTTTTTAATTTTTATTTCTTTTCAGCATAACAGAATTCATAGTTTTTGCACCACACCCAGTGCTCCATGCAATGTGTGCCCTCCATAATACCCACCACGTGGCCCCCCCAACCTCCCACCCCCTGCCCCTTCAAAACCCTCAGGTTGTTTTTCAGAGTCCATAGTCTCTCATGGTTCATCTCTCCCTCCAATTTCCCTCAACTCCCTTCTCCTCTCCATCTCCCCATGAACTCCGTGTTATTTGTTATGCTCCTCAAATAAGTGAAATCATATGATAATTGACTCTCTCTGCTTGACTTATTTCACTTAGCATAATCTCTTCCAGTCCCGTCCATGTTGCTACAAAAGTCTGGTATTCATCCTTTCTGATGGAGGCATAATACTCCATAGTGTATATGGACCACATCTTCCTTATCCATTCATCCGTTGAAGGGCATATTGGTTCTTCCCATAGTTTGGCAACCGTGCCCATTGCTGATATAAACATTGGGGTACAGATAGCCCTTCTTTTCACCACATCTCTATCTTTGGGGTAAATACCCAGTAGCGCAATTGCAGGGTCATAGCGAAGCTCTATTTTTAACTTCTTGAGGAATCTCCACACTGTTCTCCAGAGAAGTTGCACCAACTTGCATTCCGACCAACAGTGTAAGAGGGTTCCCCTTTCTCCACATCCTCTCCAACACACGTTGTTTCCTGTCTTGCTGATGTTGGCCATTCTAACTGCTGTGAGGTGGTATCTAGATGTGGATTTAATTTGAATTTCCCTGATGGCTAGTGATGATGAACATTTTTTCATGTGTCTGATAGCCATTTGTATGTCTTCATTGGAGAAGTGACTGTTCATATCTTCTGCCCATTTTTTTTGATATGATTATCTGTTTTGCGTGTGTTGAGTTTGAGAAGTTCTTTATAGATCTTGGATATCAACCTTTTGTCTGTACTGTCATTTGCAAATATCTTCTCCCATTCCGTGGGTTACCTCTTTGTTTTGTTGACTGTCTCCTTTGCTGTGCAGAATCTTTTGATCTTGATGAAGTCCCAAAAGTTCATTTTTGCTTTTGTTTCCTTTGCCTTTGGAGACATATCTTGAAAGAAGTTGCTGTGGCTATTTTGAAGAGGTTACTGCCTATGTTCTCCTCTAGGATTCTGATGGATTCCTGTCTCACGTTGAGGTCCTTTATCCATTTCAAGTTTATCTTTGTGTGCGGTGTAAGAGAATGGTTGAGTTTCATTCTTCTACATATGGCTGTCCAGTTTTCCCAGCACCATTTATTGAAGAGACTGTCTTTTTTCCACTGTATATTTTTTCCTGCTTTGTTGAAGATTATTTGACCATAGAGTTGAGGGTCCATATCTGGGCTCTCTACTCTGTTCCACTGGTCTATGTGTCTGTTTTGATGCCAGTACCATGCTGTCTTGGTGATCACAGCTTTGTAGTAAAGCTTGAAATCAG